>JARFJB010000603.1:1485000-1610000 GCA_036346205.1 Vesta saturnalis
TCCTCCTCTTCAGACATTGCTCTTTCAGTAACTGAAGTTATATTGATGGGTATGGAGTTATACATTCCCAGAAGACATAATCGTGTAGGTCATGCTCGTTCCCAAACCTGGTTTAATAGGGCTTGCACTCTGTACCTATTAGAAATCAAATAAATCTATTGAAAATCACGCCAACTATATTGTCGCAAGAAATAGTTGCAAAAGCGTCATCACCAAGGCCAAAAAGATGTTTAAAGAACATCTTCCTTTCCTCCCATGACGTCTCTCGACGGAGCTGTTGTAGCTGACCCTGCTGAAAAATCCAACCTCTTTGTGGATTATATTGCATCAAATTTACGTCTCAGTTATTCTGGTAAAACTGTGCCGTCACCCAAATCTACCCCATACGGTATTAAACCAATCCACTTTCGTTACAAGCTCTTGAAATCACTTATCAACAAACTTGACTCAAACAAGGCAACTGGCCCTGACGGTATTCCAGCTATCGTCAAAAAATGCTACCCCGAGCTAGTACCTGTATTGTCCAAACCCTTTTCAATCTCCATGTCATCTAGAGGGTTTCCCTCATCGTGGAAGTTGGCAAATGTCCAACCTATTCCTAAAGAAGGCGACAAAACCGATCTCTCAAACTATCGACCAATCGCTATCACTTTCATTCAGTCGGAAATCATGGAGAAATCCATCAACCACCAACTATTTTCGTTCCTCGAGTCCAATAAACTCTTAAACGACCACCAGTGTGGGTTCAGGCAGAGTCGTTCAACGGGTGATCTTCTTTCATATGTCACTTTAGAATAACACATTAGAGGGGTCCGGTGAAACAGTCGTAGAAGCTTTAGATATTTCAAAAGCTTTTGACCAGGTTTGGCACAAGTGCCTGCTTGCCAAGCTCACTTCGTTCGGCTTATCCGATACGCTCATCAATTGGATATCCAGCTTTCTTGACAAAAGACGTATACGCGTTGTCGTCGATGGCTTCTTTTTCGAAGAAAACTACTATTAACGCGTGAGTATCCCAAGGATCCGTATAACTCCCACACTTTTCCTGCTGTACATAAATGACCACATTTCCTCAACAACTAACCCGATCCATTGCTTTGATGGTGACGGCACTCTACATTGTAGTTCTTCTCGCTTTTCTCAGAACAATAAGTCTAGACAGGACGTTAAGGTGAAAATGGCAGCCTCAATCAACAGTGACTTAGAGCATGGCCTTGAATGGTGAAGGTGTCAGGTTGCGTTGACGCACCCTGTATGTAGGATGTTATAATGACGTGTATTACGCGTTTTGAGTGCGAGTGTATTGAGTTTGAACGAAAAAAAAATTTTTTGTGTATATGCATAATGTATGTGGGTGTATGATACGCCACTGGAAATTTAGGAGAAATATCTTTCAGTATGTAGATACGTGTATTTGAATATTATAGAGACATTGTGTTAAAATAGATTCTGATGAATGTAAATGTGAAAAGAAAATTGTCGATGGGACGATGTTTGCTACTGTGTTGCTACTGTTTTGCTACTGTAAGAAATGGAATGTTGGAAGATAGAGGAGTAATTTTGGTCAGAAGATGTGAGTGTATAAGTGTAGAATGTTTTAGAAAATATGTAGAGAAAGATTTGGTATGTTTAAGTGTTAATTTCAGAAAGTTTTCGTAATGTTGTGCAATTTGTTTTGAGAATACGTGTATGTATATGGGATTTGAGACCTTAGACTGTACTTATTTTTGCAAATGTTGCGGAAGGAGATCGAGCGCATGCGGGAGATAAGCGTTGAAAGTTGTGTAATGGTCCAGAGTGGCTACTGAATGAATGTGATGACGAAAAATGGCTTCTTCATAAAGTAATTGGAAAATTTGTAAGTAAAAACAAATATGGCGATGTATTGTAGTTATGAGCGTGGTTGTACAGATGGTAGTAACAGTCGGGACTAAGAAATTTTGAATGAATACCATTGGTGAATATAGCGAGGAAGTCAGACATGTTTAAAGATGGATGGCTGAAGGTATAAATAGGAGTCAGAGATTGACGTGGGGAGTTAGCTTTTAGCTTTTGGCTTTTGGTGAGCCACGCGCGCGAGGTGATGTGTGACATCAGAATGGGTTAAGTTGGAGTTGTATTTGTGAATAATGTAGAAGGCAGTCATTGTTTAAACAACTGCGTAACCCGAAAGGGGATGAATCGTATGACATTCATAAATAAAACAATTAATTAAATTGAGATTGAAGATAAAATTAGTTTGTTTATTTTCAAGAAAGTAAAAAGTGCATAAGCAGATTTATAAAAGATAACAGTTATTACGTTAAAATAATTGATTTACGGGAAGAAAGAAGAAAGAAAAGCGTAAGATAAATGGACAATTTTAAGTAAGAATTATATTTAAGGACCTTGAAAATTTAGTTAAGCACGATTATCTTTTTGTTTAGTTCATTTGCGTAATGTTGGGTAATTATTAATTAGTTTAGAAGCGAAAAGATAATCGTTCTCGAGTTATGCTGTTTTGGGTTGTATAGTAGTAAGAATTTTTGCAGAAAGTTATATTGACAGTGACGTGTGGTTTTGATTTTCAACCACGTTGTTGTGGTATATGTAAATATATTTGTGTTTGTTTCTTTGTCATTTGTTTATTGTTTTATGCAGGACAATATATATTTATCGTTATCTTTTTATTTTGTTGTTTATTTAGCCAGGTATGAGATACATTTGTGACGATTACTTAATTGGTGACCTAGTTTTGACAAGTTAAATGTAGACTTTGCATATTTTGGATTTTTAAGATTAATGAACAACCTGAAAGGTTATATTTGCCAGGTTGATTGTAAAAAATTTTCATGTTAGCTTCATTACCGCAATACACTAATGACGGATCAGCTGTTAATTAAAATTTCATTAAGTATAACTAAGAGAGATGAGTTTTGAGAACTTACATATTTACGAATGTCTAATACGATTCAGAAGTATTATAAAAATTAAATTAAATTTAAAAGACATCGTTCATGTTAGGAATATTAAACCTTCAAGGATTATTCTCGTTTGACTGTTTTGCAGCACTTTAATACTATTATATTGGAGTAACAATTATTAAGCCGATGACATTGACTTTCTTTTGGTTAGGAATTTAAAAAAATTAATTATCGATCATTGAATGAAGAACTATTTATTCATTAATAAGTAGAAATTTAACTTTATATGTATACGAGGGATACGTAGAAAATATAACTGTTGGTTAGGTGAATGCAGTTGAAGTTGAGTGATAAATTTTGTTTTGGAAGTTTTGGTATACGAGGTGTATTCAAAAAGTTTTTAATAACCTGGGTAGTACCAAATATATTTGAGTTTGAGTTGAATTGTTTGGGACGAGTGTTTGTTTAAGAACCCTCGTGTAAGAGTTTACTGAGTAAGCACAATCCTACTTTCCACAATCAAGTAGGGTTAATTAACATCCAGCTTAAGACAATTATTTTAGCAAAGTTTCGATTGTGGCCTAGAGACATATTTTCCCGGACTGAGCTGTTTGAATATCGGTGTAAGGTGTTTGAGCGTATTAATCATTCATTTTACTTATTATTTCGACCACGCCCATCTCCCTATTAGCTGGCTTGGCAACCCGCTTACATTAGTAAGCATACACGACGCCTAGTGCGGTTTGGACATGTAACATAATTATTTGGCAGCCCAACGTGTGGGGCCTTGTGGATGAACTGTGACCTAATTTTGATGTTTGATGAAATATTTTAGTAGAATTTTGGATCCTGAAGTTTGAATTACTGATTGTTGACGAATTATCGATTGGACTTGGTGAGATTAGTGAATGTTGAGTCGTATGGCAATTTTTTTTTGTGAGGAGACAATTAGTGTTTAAGTATTTACATTTGTGACTTTGAGCTTATTGTGTATTAAGTGAATTATTTTGTTCTGAAAGATATTTTGGTGGTATTAACGAGTTGTTTAGGATATTTTTGAAGTATTTTGGGAAACCTGTATTTGACAAGATGGGTTATAAGATCCATATTGATTGTTTGACATTGAATGAGATTAAGTATGAGATAGCTATTAGGGGAGGTGATGCTTCCTTAGGTATTACGGCTTTACGAAAAGCACTTAGGAGTATTTACAGTGAAGAAGCTGTGGGTAGGGCAAGTACGCGACCCCCGTACCCGTTTGAATTTGATACTGATAGGTTAGCTATTAATGAAACTAAGTTAGAAATTGAAAAATTAATTGATGAATTACAAAGTAACGTGACTACAAAAATTATAGCGACTGTTGAGACAAAATTTAAGTATATTTTTAATAGAATTAATAATGTTGTGGCAAAAACTGATGTAGAAAATAAAGAGAAAGAGGATTTCATTACGAGTATGGCAATTTTAGTTTCGAATTATGAAATTTTAGATAGGCAAGTAGTAGTTAGGACTCCCGCTGTGTAGGGACGGCGTAAGAATTTTCCTACAGCAGATGCCACTGCTTGTCGTAAGAGGCGACTAATCAAATAGGCGTAGCGGGTTTGGTTGAGGTTTTGCGATTTTATGTCTTTAGTATGCGGTTGTGGAATAACGGAAAGCGGGGATCCCGTGAACCGCGGCCCGGCCTCTTCCGTATGCTCTTGACATGGAATTTCAGGACCACAATCAAATGCGTTTACAACATTTTAATTAGTTTTAAGGTTTAGAATGGTGTGAGGGTTTGAAATGTGATGTGTTGGAGTTAGGTAGTGGTGAGTTTGCGAGTGAGGCAAAATATTATTGGGCTTAGGCCACTGCACCGTATGGTGGATATATTGAGTAAACTGTTTTGTGCTCTCTTTTGACTTTAGTAGCTAATATTTCGGATATTAGTGTTTGTCCTTGGGACGATTTTGATTTTAAGATTTTGAGATGGGGGTTACCTCTCCTTCACGTCCACGTTCAACCCGAGCAGCATGATTGGAGGTGTGCATAGTTAGTTATAGGGTACATTTCGTGTAGGTTAGCGTTAGGTGCATTTAGGTTAGGTGCATAGTTAGGCTTACGTTTAGGGTAGTATATATTTGGGGGTAGGGTTAGGATAAAGGTTGTGGGAGTCATGAACCTATTCCTTTATCATGTTAGTGACGTCATTGCGGTGAGTTTGTCGAGTTTGTCAGATTTATGTTATTACCGTTAGATTGTTAGTTTGTGGTGTGTTGAGGATTGAGGTTTGAGTTGTGATTATGTTATGGTTATTTTTACCGTCAGATGGCTGTTGGTAGGTTGGTCGGAAAACTATTGGGCGTGTGGAGATGACTATTTCTATTTTCTTTTGTATCAGAATTGGTCTGTTTTGTTTGTGTCCTTGGGGCACACTTGGCTGTGTAGGGACGGCCCTAGAATTTTCCTACAGCAGAGGCCAACTGCTTGTCGTAAGAGGCGACTAATCAAAGGGGTGTGTCGAGGTAGGGTGAGACCTTGGTCTTGGGGGGTTGAGTTGAGTACCATGTTGAAGGTTTTGGTGATGCATTTTTAGATTTAGGTTATTATAATATGGTTATTTGGGTCTTCGACCACTTTACGGTATAGCCGACGTATATAGTTAGGATTACTTAGATTAGGGTGTTTTGTTTTTAGGAAGTCTGATGGGTCTACTTTACTGATTACGATACTTGTTTAATGTTTACGATAATTTTGACGTATTAACGAAAATATTTACCGATTTGTGACTTGTTCTTTTGAACTTTACCGGCTTTGACGTTAGTTTGTTTTTTTTTGGGTGAGTGTGTTTTTTTTTATTGAGTGCATGATGTCGACACCAGGAGGCAGGTGTTGGGTTGGGAAGCAGTCACGTGGGACACAGCTGTGGAACTCCCAGCATCGACGGGTTTAGTCCCATTGCGTTTGAGTGAGAGTGACGTAGGTGGTAGTCGGTGAGGCTGACCCCTCATCGGCTGCGAAGCGATTGCTCGTATCTTTTGATGTTTACCCCGCTTTGGCGGTGGCTTTTGGATATTTCGGCTACGCCGGTCCCCATGGTTTTGGACCGCTTTTCGGCCAGGCCATGTTTAGGGTGTGGTTTCTGCCCGCCCTATTTTAGGTTCGGAGCCTTATAGTCTCCGGCTGAGTTGTAGTGGCGGTGCTGCGGCTCAGTTTTGTTTTGTGTGATCTTTGTCTTGGTGATGGGGAGCGGAGCGGACGCCACACACCGTTAGTTGGGTTGTGGCTTCACGAGCGGACCTCGGTGAAGTGTTTTAGTTTTTGACTTTGTGTAGGTCTCTTAGGACCAGTATTTTTGAGTTTTTCTGGAAGAAAATCTCCTTGTGGGGGAGGTGTCAGGTTGCATTGACACACCCTGTATGTAGGATGTTATAATGACGTATATTACGTGTTTTGAGTGCGAATGTATTGAGTTTGAACGAAAAAAAAATTTTTTTGTGTATATGCATAATGTATGTGGGTGTATGATACGCCACTGGAAATTTAGGAGAAATATCGTTCAGTATGTAGATACGTGTATTTGAATATTATAGAGACATTGTGTTAAAATAGATTCTGATGAATGTAAATGTGAAAAGAAAATTGTCGATGGGACGATGTTTGCTACTGTGTTGCTACTGTTTTGCTACTGTAAGAAATGGAATGTTGGAAGATAGAGGAGTAATTTTGGTCAGAAGATGTGAGTGTATAAGTGTAGAATGTTTTAGAAAATATGTAGAGAAAGATTTGGTATGTTTAAGTGTTAATTTCAGAAAGTTTTCGTAATGTTGTGCAATTTGTTTTGAGAATACGTGTATGTATATGGGATTTGAGACCTTAGACTGTACTTATTTTTGCAAATGTTGCGGAAGGAGATCGAGCGCATGCGGGAGATAAGCGTTGAAAGTTGTGTAATGGTCCAGAGTGGCTACTGAATGAATGTGATGACGAAAATGGCTTCTTCATAAAGTAATTGGAAAATTTGTAAGTAAAAACAAATATGGCGATGTATTGTAGTTATGAGCGTGGTTGTACAGATGGTAGTAACAGTCGGGAATGAATACCATTGGAGAATATAGCGAGGAAGTCAGACATGTTTAAAGATGGATGGCTGAAGGTATAAATAGGAAAGTCAGAGATTGACGTGGGGAGTTAGCTTTTAGCTTTTGGCTTTTGGTGAGACACGCGCGCGAGGTGATGTGTGATATCAGAATGGGTTACGTTGGAGTTGTATTTGTGAATAATATAGAAGGCAGTCATTGTTTAAACAACTGCATAACCCGAAAGGGGATGAATCGTATAAGACGTTCATAAATAAAACAATTAATTAAATTGAGATTGAAGATAAAATTAGTTTGTTTATTTTCAAGAAAGTAAAAAGTGCATAAGCAGATTTATAAAAGATAACAGTTATTACGTTATAGTGTTAAGTGCAGCGCGTGTTCTTGTACCGATATTTAGTTAAAATTATTTATGGGACCACCTTTAAGTAAACGAAATTTTCGTAATAAATTAAGCCAATGTTAAGGTAATTTTATGTGACATTAAAAGTTTATTTGTGTAAGGAAGGGCTATATTGTCCTAAAGGTTGCTAGAAATTTTAAGAGGCAACCAAACGTGTACAGATTATTACGTGTTATTGGACTATTGGTGATTACAGAAAGGAATAAGTGTGAAATTGTGAAGCACTGGTTATGTGGCTTCAGGCAATTTAAGGAATACAAATGGACTACAAATAATTGATTTACGGGAAGAAAGAAGAAAGAAAAGCGTAGGATAAATGGACAATTTTAAGTAAGAATTATATTTAAGGACCTTGAAAATTCAGTTAAGCACGATTATCTTTTTGTTTAGTTCATTTGCGTAATGTTGGGTAATTATTAATTAGTTTAGAAGCGAAAAGATAATCGTTCTCGAGTTATGTTGTTTTGGGTTGTATAGTAGTAAGAATTTTTGCAGAAAGTTATATTGACAGTGACGTGTGGTTTTGATTTTCAACCACGTTGTTGTGGTATATGTAAATATATTTGTGTTTGTTTCTTTGTCATTTGTTTATTGTTTTATGCCGGACAATATATATTTATCGTTATCTTTTTATTTTGTTGTTTATTTAGCCAGGTATGACATACATTTGTGACGATTACTTAATTGGTGACCTAGTTTTGACAAGTTAAATGTAGACTTTGCATATTTTGGATTTTTAAGATTAATGAACAACCTGAAAGGTTATATTTGCCAGGTTGATTGTAAAAATTTTCATGTTAGTTTCATTACCGCAATACACTAATGACGGATCAGCTGTTAATTAAAATTTCATTAAGTATAACTAAGAGAGATGAGTTTTGAGAACTTACATATTTACGAATGTCAAATACGATTCAGAAGCATTATAAAAATTAAATTAAATTTAAAAGATATCGTTCATGTTAGGAATATTAAACCTTCAAGGATTATTCTCGTTTGACTGTTGTGCAGCACTTTATCACTATTATATTGGAGTAACAATTATTAAGCCAATGACATAGCCTTTCTTTTGATTAGGAATTTTAAAAATTAATTATCGATCATTGAATGAAGAACTATTTATTCATTAATAAGTAGAAATTTAACTTTATATGTATACGAGGGATACGTAGAAAATATAACTGTTGGTTATATGTATACGCGGGATACGTAGAAAATATAACTGTTGGTTACGTGAATGCAGTTGAAGTTGAGTGATAAATTTTGTTTTGGAAGTTTTGGTATACGAGGTGTATTCAAAAAGTTTTTAATAACCTGGGTAGTACTAAATATATTTGAGTTTGAGTTGAATTGTTTGGGAAGAGTGTTTGTTTTAGAACCCTCGTGTAAGAGTTTACTGAGTAAGCACAATCCTACTTTCTACAATCAAGTAGGGTTAATTAACATCCAGCTTAAGACAATTATTTTAGCAAAGTTTCGATTGTGGTGGCGCCTAGAAACATATTTTCCCGGACTGAGCTGTTTGAATATCGGTGTAAGGTGTTTGAGCGTATTAATCATTCATTTTACTTATTATTTCGACCACGCCCATCTCCCTGTTAGCTGGCTTGGCAACCCGCTTACATTAGTAAGCATACACGACGCCTAGTGCGGTTTGGACGTGTAACAAAGGAATAATCTACTTACGTTCAACGCTGACAAAACGCAGTGTTGCCTTGTGTCCGCCAAGAAAGACCGATATTTTTCTGCTGTAAATATGAATGGCTTAGAACTCAAGTTTCAAACTCTATTTCTGTTAGGGATGTCCATATCATCGAACCTCTCATGGGTTGACCACCTTTTGTCAGCCATCAAAACAGCTGCCTGTAAACTGGGCTTTTTATATAGATCTAAACAGTACTTCACATCGCAACAACTCCTTTTACTGTATAAGGCTCAAATTCGACTTCATCTGGAATACAATTCCCACCTCTGGGTCAGTGCTCCCCAATACGCCCTTGATATGCTAAACCGCATTCAAAAAAGAGCTATTAAGCTTATAAATGACCCATCTCTGACTTCTGACCTACAGCCTCTTGAGCATAGAAGAATAGTTTTGGTTCTTTCCTTGTTCTATCGCTATTACAATGGGGAAAGAGTTGCAGTTTTATGAACCTAAATTAACGACACCTTCAGTTATTGAGAAAAGTTCATGGCTTACTAGATATTTCAAAAAAACTAAAATTTTCCATTTTATTCAATTCTAAATAACTCAGTTATTATCGATTTAAGAAAAAAATGTAGAGGAAAAAATTGTGTTTTTATGCTTTATCTACTTTTGTTCCATCTCTTGTTATTCAAAAGTTATGATATAAACTTTTGCTTTTTTAAATGGAAGGTATAGTAGGCTGTGCCTTTATCAGATGCACATTTTTTTATGTTTTGGAACGATATCAGACATGATGTATTTATTTTTAAAAATAACAAAGTTATAACGATTTTATTATTGATTTACAATTGGCCATGAAAAAATTAATTAATTATTATGGTTTTTAGCAGTTTTACACCCTTGCCATAATAGATACAGTTTTTTTTTTTCATTTCAAACTTTGATGGGCGAAAACAAATTTAGTGATTTTTCTTTTAAATGTTGTAGAATCGTTATTATTAGGAACACAACAAAATGACGCGAATAAAAATTTTAGATATTTTAATGCCTATAGTGTACATCCTAATTTTCTGCTCGCTTGTTTTTTTTAAGTGGCTGTAACAGTTGGCTTTGACATTTTTAAAAAGAACAAATATTTCTCTTTATGATGATATAAGGTTTGCTACATCTACTTTAATAAATAAAGGAGATAACGAATTTTCGTATTATTGAGAGTGCCATCGAAAAGATAAACACAGTACTGGTGCTCATTGTTTTAGTTGAAATTTGGCAGTTTTGTAACTTCGTAAATTAAATTAAAGATGTTTTCTAATCGCGATAAACTTAATATTTGGAATGTTTTATAGTGTGTAATAAAAATAGTGTTCTTGCTGCCGAACGGTACCAACAATTATATGAAAATCGGCATCAACCATCTCTACCGACGTTCAACAATTTATACAGAAATCTGAGGCAGTTTGGTTCCTTTTCGATACCAAAAAGGGTATCCAAACTAGGATACCCAAATAAATGCATTGGCCTACGTTAATCAGAATCCTTCTGCTTCGACCCAACAAATTTCAGCTCATTTTGGTGTGTCGCAAACCACAGTCATGAGCGTTTTGACGAAACATAAGTTTCACGCGTATCACCTATCACTAGGACAGATACTGCATCCAGGAGGCTAAACTGCAAGAATTGCTTTTAGTAACTGGTACATTAATATGATTCAACAAAATCCAGAATTTCAAAATCAAATTTTGTGGACTGATGAAACCAAATTTACTAACTGCGGTAAATTCAACAGGCGCAATGAACATTTGTGGATACAGGAAAATCCTAGCATACTTCGTGAAAGTCGCCTCAAAGAAAATTTGGATTCAATGTTTGGTGCGGAATTATTGGATCGCGAGCTCTTGGACCTTTCGTTTACGACGAAAATTTGACAGGCCAGCGTTATCTTGAGTTTCTACAAAATGAATTTCAAGATATGTTGCATATCTTAGATTTGGAAACAAGACGTAATTTACGCTGGTTTCATCACGACGGTGCTCCGCCGCACAACCAACTGCAAGTGAGGGAGTACCTAAACCAATTGTTTCTAAATTCTTGGATAGATATGGACGGGCCGGCCTCTTGGGCACCAATATCGCCAGATTCTTCACTTTTACATTCTTTTATTTTTGGTACTCTAAAAGATTTGGTTTATCAACGAACTTATGCGACAAAAGAAGAACTACGTGATGCTGTGATACATGACTTTCGCAATTTAGATGGTAAGAATATACGGGAAGCTGTAAATTCCATTGTGAAAACATGCCGCTTGTGTGTAAATAATAATGGTGGACATTTTGAACATTTGCTGAGATAGATTAATTCTTTTACATGCAATTACTTCGAAGTCGCAATTTAAACTCAATAATTCCTAGTTTCTTTGCCTTCTTTTTCTAATTGAGGCCATAATTTTTAGGTGAAATGTTATAATAAACTTGTAAGCCACTTTGCTTACAATAATTAAAATGGTTTATTTTAATTTGCCTCGGTCTAGCTCAAATCGGGTCTTGTCTTAACAAGACGGGGGTGGTTCGTATTTTGGTGCTTAACACTGTTGAATAATTACAGTAAAATGTTTTAAACGTATATTACCTATTTCTTCTGTAAAACTAAATAAGCAGATGCTAAACTAGGTGAATTAAATTAATAGCAAGAAAAATTTTATATCAGGTTAACCAGAGTGTCCTTCCTGGTAGCGCCCGTGGTGGAATTATTGGCTCCTGAGACGTTTCTGTGGAAATATAAATTATTGTGGTTCAATTGGTAGTGTGTTAGGACCAAAAATCCTGATAATGACGATTTATTTTGATTTATTACGAACGCTTAGGCCGGCCCTGTAAACGGTGGCGTGGTATTTATCAGGTGGCGTTGTGTAATATTCTCCGTATTACATAAGCAGGGGACAACGATCGCGCTGGTGTTTGTAATCAGGTCAAAGAGAAAAATCAATAATTTAAAGTAACCTTGATGCGCATGACTATTCTTATATGTGATTTGGCTTTCAAACTGAATAGATGTGAATTCAGTACTTAGAATTCTTCACAAAGGATAGGTTAATGTTTATACGTTTCTGAATGCAAATTGTTCGTGTGCGCTCGATTATTTACTCCAACTGATCAAGATGGTCTCAGGATTTCATAATTAATTGAGAACGTATTTACATTGATTAATACATAACATTTATTTATGCCCGGAAATAAGACGCATTAATTCTATATTATTAGAAAAAGTCTGTTATTGTTAAACGCGTATTACTTTCTTATAAGCGAAACTTATTCTACCTATTAACTACAGGGAAGACGGAGTTTATCACGAACTAATCTACGTTAGTTATTATTAAAAATTGCTTCTATTATTAATTTTTGTAAACCAATTAATCTGAGGCGGGTTTACACGATCTTTTAGGACTGCGAGAACTAAATTAAACAATTATGTGAATTGTTTCAGACGGAATGCAGGTGTCTTAAGTACACGATTATTCTCGGGGTTAAAACGAGAGAATTTACACGTATAATGTTCGTAATTTATTCTGATGCTGGTAAATTAGTCAGGCCTTCAGGAACGAAATAGTGAATAGCTTTTCGTTGCGTGAAAATATACCAGCGATACAGGAATGTTTACCTTACCGGATTTTCTTTATTAAGAAATATTATTAGAAGGATATCTAACAAATTGTAGTCGGTTCGCGAGACGCTGGAACACGTTTAATGCAATTTATTACGTAAACGCACCACGGGTTCGTCTTTATTTAACTGAAGGATCACGCGGGTGATCTCTAAGAATACGGCTTCTGGTATTGAGATTATCTCCAGGTCTTGGCGTCGCTTGTTTGTATTGCTAATTTTTTTCAGGATCTGGTAGGTGTATTGTATGTGTAATATATGTTTTATGGAGAGCCCTTTATAAGATTCTGGGTACAGCCCGTCGACTGCTGTATAAAGGGATCTCCCGGGGAGCGGGAGTGAATACCCTTCTTGCCGCTGGAGTAAATGGAAGTTGACTTCAGAGCGTTAGCCCGCAGTAACAACCTCCTGGTCTGTGTGTACGTTTGCAGAAGGTGACTTCAGGCTTTACAGCCTGTCGTGTACTTCTGGTGTATGTACTGGAACGGTGAGATAACTTCCGGGCTCTGCAGCCCGTCGTTTCTCTGGGTGTCTGGTGTAATGTTTAAGAAAAGTGGTGCAATAAAACTTACGTGCTGTTAACCTTAGCGTATCTCAACCAGCAGCTTGATTGTATGACGCTAATTTACCGGTGACGGCGGGAAGTAACGCGACTAAGAATACACGACGGTTCAGGATGAACGGATGCGGAAATCGACAGGTCGGCGGCGTATACAACGAAACTAAGTACGGCAGGCGCGCGCAGTCTGGATATGGATTCTAGATTCTAGACGCTAGAGACTCGAGAGTAGCGACTAGAGAGAGGAGAGCGGAGCGCGCAGAGAATAGAATTTCTTCCAGTAGCGCCGCGGTCTTTATAGATAATTCGCGGTGGGTGGGTTCGGCTTCTATGCAGGGGCTCTGGCTGTGATTGGCTGAGGGTTCTCTGACGTAAGAGCATTTGATGTTTTTTGATATCTACGTCGGAGGGGATTAAAATTAATTATTTTCTGATGCAATATCGCGCAATCTTTTGCAATTGGTTTTAATATTATGCAACTTTATCTAACTTGATTACTGTAGGGCAATTAAAAAATAATTAATTACAAAAATTTTAGTAAAGTTAAGCTGGATCTTTACAAACTGAGTATTAACCGGATAAAAATGTTTTTCCATGGTACATTATGTTTTTGCTACTCTCAATAATACAATAGTCCTGTATCGTTATAAAGAGAAACATTTGTTCTTTTTAAAAATGTCAAAGCCAACTATTACTGCTACTTAAAAAAGTCTAAGTTGTTCTAACTAGCAGGAGCTACTAAGCGAGCAGGAAATTAATATGTACAACATGTTACGCATTAAAATATCTAAAATCTTTATTCGTGTCATTTAGTTGTACTCCTAATAATAACGATTCTACAATTTTAATTCTAAATACAGCCCGTACTTTGCTTCTTATATATATATATATATATATATATATATATATATATATATATATATATATATATATTCCGTCTGAAACAATTCACATAATTGTTTAATTTAGTTCTCGCAGTCCTAAAAGATCGTGTAAACCCGCCTCAGATTAATTGGTTTACAAAATTAATAATAGAAGCAATTTTAATAATAACTAACGTAGATTAGTTCGTGATAAACTCCGTCTTCCCTGTAGTTAATAGGTAGAATAAGTTTCGCTTATAAGAAAGTAATACGCGTTTAACAATAACAGACTTTTTCTAATAATAAAGAATTAATGCGTCTTATTTCCGGGCATAAATAAATGTTATGTATTAATCAATGTAAATACGTTCTCAATTAATTATGAAATCCTGAGACCATCCTGATCAGTTGGAGTAAATAATCGAGCGCACACGAACAATTTGCATTCAGAAACGTATAAACATTAACCTATCCTTTGTGAAGAATTCTAAGTACTGAATTCACATCTATTCAGTTTGAAAGCCAAATCACATATAAGAATAGTCATGCGCATCAAGGTTACTTTAAATGATTGATTTTTGTAGTTGAATGAGGACTTTTATTTTCAGGTTTCTTTCTGTCGCTAAAACTAGATACGGCAAGAGAGATCCTTTCTTCGTTCATAACTTTTTGTCTAAGGAAATCCATCAAAGCATCTAAACGTCTCTTTAAACTTGACTCGGGAGAACACAGTTGACTTCGGTGCCAAACTCTTATAAGGTCTTCGCCTATGCAAGACTCGACCATCGGGTACAACATCGCAGCACAGGTATCAGAAGTAACTCCTAACGTTTCCAATGCACGTAACTGATTCTATTTTATCAAAAAATAAAGATAACTTGTTATTTACATTGAGATTTACTAAAACTAGTTTCAGAAGTTCTCTAACATATACTTCTACAACGTGATCAATCTCAAGTGTACTATAGTGGTATGACAAAAATCCCTAGTTGTTAATATTGTTGTGTTTTGCAGTTGGCTGCTTTGGATTTTTTGTGAGGTTTTAGTCGTTTTAGTTTATGTCAGTTTATGTCATATTACACCTTCGTTTTTCACTTTTGTATTTTCTTGAGTGTGATAACTAATGTGTACCTAAGGAGTTAAAAAAAAAATTGTAAAAGACATTGTCATTCCATAAACATGTACTGTAAATTTTATTTAATTATAATGAAATTATAACATTTAAATACTTAAGATTCATTATTTTGTAATGATTTAATCCAATCATTAAATAATATTTTGTTGTATTTTATAGTCTAATCAAATACAAAATAGTCATTATTTAAATTAAGATAATATTTTATAATATGTATAAGTTAATGACCTTCATACAGATTTTAAACTGATCGTAGTTTTTACTCGAACCATGCTCTAGAGTAGCTAGAGCAATACAGCTTCTTACCAACCTATCAGTGGTACCAACTTAAATATTTTGATCACGTGGTATACACTTGAGATTTGTATTAATATATCTTGTCTTTCAAATCTTTGTTTTAAACTATCAATAGCTTTCATATAGTTACCTTTTGCTAGTGGGTAGCTTTCAATTAATTTTCGAGCGCTAGAACCCGAATTAGTTGACTGAATCAAGTATTGTAGTTTATCTTCTTCTTCGAAGTCACTATCTTCAACAATACGACTAAATTGACTCCAAAAGTTCAACCAACCCTTTAAGTCACGTCCAAACTGTCGACGATCTGTCTTAGGAAGCTTTAGTTTACCTGTAAAATCAGACTTCTGACAACTTCCTTCACTGATAGTTAAACTTTCAAACTGGTACTTAATTTTATGGTACTTGGAAGTTATATTATCCATAATTTCTATCTCTGCGTTCATAGCATCATCACTTTCATCTCCACCCAACATCATATCAAGCATAAGTTGGTTGAGTTCTTGTATTTGAATCATTTTTCATCTAGTACTTTAATGCTACTTTGAATATCTACAACAACGTACCTTTCCTGAGATATATCTTCTTGAATTCTATCATACACCTTCGTAAAACCCGTTCTTTGAATTTTTAGAGCCTTCTTGGTCTTCTCCATTTTGTGCTGGGGGCCCTGTCACGGTCGCCAGATATTAGAAAAACTGGAATATATTTCTATTCCAGTTATCGAAAATTAAGAAAACTCAACAGACTTGATGGTTTATTCCAATAATATGACTAAAGCACTAAAACTTTTAGAAACCCTTTTATTATCTCACAAGTACATGTTAATAACAATAATATAATCACCTTTTATCAACAGACGGAAAGTAAACCATCCTTAACATAAAACATAAATGCTCCAATTTAGTTTATATTTTATATGCAGCAGCATTTTTATGAACCTTATTTCTTTTCAAATTGTAAATTTAGTTGATAATTCCCTAAACACTAAATTTAAAAAATAACTAGGTAAGTAAGATTTAAACTATCCACTTATTTGCATTGATAGTAAGCAACGTTAGGGGATAATGGCAAAATTTGTCCTTGTTTGGACAAATTAGGCGGTTTATTTCATCTTTTAGTCAAATTTTATATTCTTACACAGTTTTATTATGTGAAATGGAAACAAAATTAGTTCCTTTACCATGTCTACCATTCCAGTCTAATCTAGTGATGGGACCTCTCGAATGAAAAATAATCGATCATTAGATTGTATGGATATCTCGAGATACTTTGAGTGGTTATGCGAAAATCATTCGAATGGTTTGTTGATCGAAATCAGCACTCACAGGAAGACGTAAACAGAGGAACATGGGAAGACATACATTGCCGTGGCGATGTGGTGCGAGTATCTATCTTAGATAAGATAAACAAAACTACTGCAACCTAACATAATTAGGTTAGATAAACAAAATTACAATAACCTAACAAAAGTAGATTAGATAAACAAAACTACTGTACCTAAGAGAAAAAAAAGTACACGAACCGGGAATCGAATCCTCACCAAAACCGTGGAGGAAGACGACTCCTACGGCTACACCACCAGCGCCCTAGCAGTTTGAAATTGAAAGTGATATTTAAAACGTTTTATAACATACCTGTTTATATAAGCTATGATGACGTCACACATCGGCACCATCCCCATCCTATGTTCCTTTGTTTACCGTCTCTTATCTTAACACATTTGGTCACTTTCAAATTTCAAAAGAACGTTTTTCGTAGTGGTCTTCCATTTTGTCCAATTTTACATTAATTGTAAGTTTTCTAGGTATAATTATTTTATTAAACCTAACTTAAATTATTTTAGCACATCCTGTTAAGATTCTTTCTTACATTTTACTTATACTTAACTCACATAGTCCGCATTCGTCACATATTACATTTTAGCAAATATACACCATTCATTAATATTGTAAGTTTTAAGACTTATAAAACTTTGTAATTCTGACTTCTGTAAATTTTAGGTTTAATTTTTTTTTTAATTATCAGTCCGTTTTAGACCCTATACTCAAAGTTTTCCTACTACAGCTCTACTCAGCAAACAAGATAGTTGGAGAGGGGATACCGGCGCTATAGTAGCTTTTAAGATACAATCCGAAAAAAAAAAATTTGAGAGCTTAATTTAAATGTGTATTGTTGGATACACATAAGTGTATTGTGTACTGCATAGCCAGTGTAACTAATTTTTTCTTGACAAAATCACAAAGAGACAGATCTATACACGGTGAACCAGGAATTTGATTGAAATGACGTTATTTAATTTAAAAACCTAAACATTAATATCAAATTTTTAGTAACAATATTAAGCTTTACAGAAACAGTTTTAAATATTTTAATTTAAGATCTACAATTCATTTTGATTATAATGTAATTACATTTTTATAGTTTATCGAATGAAGTCATGAGTTATTTGTTTGGCAAACACAATCTAATTGTTTAGTTAAAATCAAAATAAACTGAATACATATTTAAACAATCGTAACGAAATTATATGAAAATCAAAACGTTTAAAATATCAAGGCAAAATTATTTTATAAGTTATTTTCTTAATCTTCAACTTCCGAACTTGTGTCATCTTCCGACACACCAGTATTCACCACAAATTCTACACTTTCCACTACTTCGTCAAGTAATCCATCTTTCTTCTACACTTCTTGAGCCAATTGATTCACATGCTTGCAATGTTTTTACAGTAATAATGTTACTTATTGTGCAGCTATATTACACCTTATCTCTTCGCGCATTATTGGCATCTATATGGATTTTATTTCTACACTAATCTGAATTATCAGTTTTTCTGCCAATATGACTTCGGTGACCTTCGTTCCAGACATGTTCGGCGATTATGGATTCTTCGGTTTCGCCTTTGCAAATGTTCTTATGTTCCTGTGTTCTAACTTTCAGTGGTCTTCTGCTCTCTTCTATATACTATATGCGACATTCTCATGGTAGGCTGTATACATAACTTTTAGAATTCTGATCTTCGTTATGAGGTTTGGTTTTGGTGAGTATTCCCCTGAGCATTGTTTTGGATTTGAAAGTATAAGAATAATATCAGCAAAGACGAAACAAAAGATCCGTAATCGCGATCATGTCTGGAACATAAACCACCAAATCAGATTAACTCATTTAATCTTAGACCACCGTTACAAACCACTTATGGTACAAATTTGGAATTAAAAAGTAGTTTTAATAGTGAAATATTTTGTTGAAGCCACGTGGAATTTATACTTATACTATTACGATAACGAAAAGGAAGAGCGATTTATTGACCTAACAGTTTAATGATTAAAGTAGTTTGTTCCGTATTTAGTTTAAGATAAGATTATTGCTGTGAGGTTTAATATCATCAAGATGTAAAAATAAGGTTGTTTGCACTTGTTCGTGATTCGTATTTTATCGCCCAAGTTTGGTTGCCGCGTTTTTCATTTTTTGAATTTTTAGTTATGGTAATTGGTTGTAGAGCGACGGAGTAAGATAGCGAATTTCTCACGGGAGTATGAGATTCAAGGTTGAACTAGCTAAGCGCGAAAGTATGTAACTCCCAGATACGTTATGTGTGGTAGTAATTATACTCCCTGGTTTTGAGGGTGCTCGCAAAAATTTAGAACATTTTAGTGAGGGTACGTCACTCGACTTCCGCTGAAGTGGATTTTTTATGAAGATTAAACGACGCATCCTTTATGTATAGTTATTTGTGAAGGACATTTTCAAGAAACCCGTTGAAAGTAGGGAAATTTTGTGATCAGTTTTGTTTTGATAAAAGGAGAGTTTATTGAAGTATCAGTGCAGCTAGTAGCGGGGTTAAATTGTTGGGCGAACTTATAAGGCATACAAGAAAGTGGTGTTTGAGACGTTATCAAAATTTTCGATCATAAATTTCTAAGTTATAAAAAGACTAATTATCACCATAATTAGACTTTCAAATTATGCGAAGTTAGTTGAAAAGTGTGTAGCTGGTATCTTAATTAACGACGCACGAGTCCTAGAGCGGAGTTATATCTGAGGAAATCATC
This sequence comes from Vesta saturnalis, assembly GCA_036346205.1. Classification (NCBI taxonomy): domain Eukaryota; kingdom Metazoa; phylum Arthropoda; class Insecta; order Coleoptera; family Lampyridae; genus Vesta; species Vesta saturnalis. The sequence continues at coordinate 1,504,602 of JARFJB010000603.1, forward strand.
AGGTTAACACCTCTAAGCTGTTCTGAGTTAACTTGTAGGGCACGAGGTTAATACACTAGTATCAGGTAAAGTGTTTAGATTGCTGTTTGTAAATTACCTATCTGTGTATATTCCTGATGGTAAATAAAAACAATATATTTTACAATATATTCTCGCTTCTGTCAAATTTATTCATTAATGTAACTAAATTATTGTTTTAGGACACGTAAAATCATAGTTAGAACTTTTAATATGAGAAACGGAATATTCTACCAAACCGACTACTAGAGAAAAAGCATTTTTGAGATGATCAGTGTTTTATGTCCTTAACTTATGGCTATTATCATCCGAAAGCTACTGCATGTTAAAAATAGATTTAATGTTGTGATTCTCCAGTAATTACCATAGGATCATAATTACAGGGCTTTATGTTGAAAACTATTGGTTTTCTGATAAAAACTGCATGTAAAAAAAAGACTCTAGAAATTGTTATTTAATTTTTCTAAATATGGACAGATCTAAGAAAAGATTATTTTTCCAATACACAGAAGAAGACTTTTCAAAAGCAATTAATGAAGTTAAAAATTAAAAGAAAACAGTAAATTCTACTGCTAAAAAATATGGCGTTATCCCAAGAAGAACGCTGGGAAACAAAGTTGCAGGCACAACTCCTCTTCAAAGGAAAATGAGTCCAGCCACCAATTTAAGTGTGAGTGAAGACAGTAGATTATTGGATTGAATAATTGGCATAGTAAGAGTTGGTTTTCCTCTAGTTAAAGACGACATTTTATGTACGGTGAAAGTGATTATGGTAGACTCTCAACCAACAAACAGTTTTAAGGCAAATAAACCAGGTAAAAAGTGGTTTGAGCTGTTTATAAATGGACACAAGGAGAGACTCAGAAATCGAACTCCAGAAACCCTAACGACCATGAGGGTTTAGTGAAGTAGAGAGTTTCGTTCGTAAAGAAAATCTCATTTATACCTCAGAAGATTCGTCCCGCATTTTTAACTACGACGAAAGTGATTTTATTCTATGTCCTAAATCTGGCAAAGTTATGGCACCAAGAGGAGAAAGGAACATATGTGAAGTGGCTAAAGGTTCTGATAAGGAGTCGCTAACAGTTCCATTTGTGTTAGCGCTATCGCTAAGGTTCTTCCACCATTTATAGTTCTGCCGAATAAAGGCATGCCGAGAGAAATAGTCGAAAATGTACCAGGTCCCGAATGGGGCTTAGGCAAGTCGGACACTGGTTGGATGAATGGGGAAAGCTTTTATGGTACATTTCCAATGTGTTTAATCCTTGGTTAAACAAAAATGGGATTCAAAAGCCACTCGTCCTATTTTTGGATGGTCATCGCTCACATTTAACGATGCCCTTGAGCGAGTTTTGTGACATGCATGGAATAATAGTTGTCGCCTTATTTCCCAATTCCACACATACAATTCAGCCTTGTAATGTAAGCATTTTTGGTCCCTTAAAGAAAAACGGGCGCAAACTTGTCCATGAATGAAAATTTGAGCAACCAGTGGATGTTAAGCTTGATAAAGCGACCTTCCCAAAGCTTTTTCAATCCGTTTTTAAAAAGATAACGGAAGGTACAGTAAAAAATGGGTTTCGAAGATGTGGAATATACCCTTGGTATCCAAACAGCGTCGACTCTAGCAAATGTATAAAACAACATGAAACTGTGAACATAAATGGACCAGATATGCGAGAATTAAAAAAAAACAGAATGTGGCTCTTGGTGTTGTTAAGCATATTTGCAAAAACCAACTATACACTCTTTTGTAGAAACATTAGGAAAGGAAAAATAATGGAAAGGGGAATTAAAATACCAAGAATTGTTTGTTATGTGGCGATATTTAAAACGAAAATGCTCTAAAATACACACATTGCACGTTACAGGCAATGAAGAAAATAACATTAATGAACCAAATGATCGTGACATTCAAAAAGTTGACATATTTACCAAGCCTTCAACACCTCTCAAGTCTACAACACCTCTCAAACTTACAACACCTCTCAAGCCTACAACTCCTTCATCACTACCATATACCTCCAAAGATTTGGCACATGTTCATCTTAACATGTTCACACCTGACACAGCATCAAAAATCAGTCTTTGTCACCTATACGTGATGATTCCAGCAATTCAAGTGTTGGAAGTCCTTTTAAAAGGGTGCTTTTCTGGTCAGGTCAACCCGATGGTGCGGTGAAGAAACGCTAAATGAAAGAAAAAATTTCGGCTGTAGTTAAGTCAAAATAGTGTCTAAACTTTTTTAAAGCCAAGGATGCAGAGAAAAGAAAAAAGGAACTTGACAAGCAGAATAGAACGAAAACGCGGGAAGAAAAAAAATGTTGAAAACTCAACAAAAACAAAAACAGAAAAAAAAAGGCAACAGAAAATCGAATCTTCATCTTCTGATTCAAGTTCAGATGATAGTATGTTACCATGATTCTTCAGATGAATAATTTGAACAGGAAAAAGGAAGTGAAGAAGAAAAAGAAATCAAGGATATGCTCTTAATAAAATATTTAAACGAAGTAACAGAAAATAACTTTGTTTGGCGATAAAGAGACACGATTTTGACCTAGTTAACAAAAAATATCTTTTTTATGGTCCCTTAACGAAAATAAACCATTTCCTGTGGATAATGTTGTGCACCATAAAATTCGAAGTGTCTATAGACAATTTAAGTCAAAACTCAAATAATCTTTGATATTTTTATCTAACGTTTTCTTTTAAATTCCTATTTTTATATGTGTTTAGTATAAATAATTAGTATAAAATAACACTGGATTTTTATGTATGGCAACTACTGGGTATCAACTTGGCAATTTCTGGAGAAAATTGGCAAATACTGGTGTTTTTCACAAGAAGCTAAACAAATTTTTTTCCAAAAATAAATTTCAGTATGTACCGATCTTTTGTAACGGTTTTAGACGTGTAACAAGTGCCTTAGACAGTTTCAAATTTAGCGCAAAGTTATATGACGTTAAGAGCAAAAGTGGTAACAATTCAAAAATCACGGTTCTTTGTACGTACCGAAAGTCGTTCATGATTGTGCAAACATTAACGATAAATAAAAGATAACGGCTCTCAATCTCGTGTAATAAATCGATATATAAAGAACAATAACTTGAAATTATTGATTTTCAAAGAAGAAGCGTAGCGGTTTGTGGTTCGTTCGCTGTTTGTTGCAGCACGCCTTGCGTAGTTAAAATTGACAATTAGAGTGATACTCAGAAACTATAAATATCTCCAGCAGTTAAATTGTTGGAAAAAAAGTGGGAAATTTAAAATTGGATGAAATAGGGGTGAGGGTGTGTTGTTGTTAATAATTCACCCCAATTAATATTTATACTTCTAATGTCAATTAGAAGATTTTGTGCTTTTTGCTCAGTTGAAGGTTAAATGGGCCGGGTTCCTCAAATTTGGATTTGCTTTAATTTAAAAAAAATGTGTTTAGATATGTTCGATTTTCAACATTGATTTAGCTTCAACCTGTAAGCAAATGTTTAAAAAAATCTCGGATGCCAACTTATTTTATGGAAAACAAGTAAACCCTAAATGTAATAAATTTAAAACTAAAAACAATAACAAGGTTTGTTATATGTATGATATATATATATATATATATATATATATATATATATATATATATAAGTACCTGCAGTACTTTTACATTTTGGTTGTCACTGTTGTCCTGTTACTGATAACAAAATCTGCTGAATACACACTTTTAAATTTGGTTGTGCAATTATTCTTAAAATGAAAAAAATAACAGAGTTTGGATATTTGTTGATCCCAAATACGAAAATTCCTTTTAAAAGCAGCCAAACTTAGTTGATTTAAACGGATTAAGGTACCATCTATGTATAATTCTTCTGCATAGCAACAAACTTTTACTGCGCCATCCTTGATCAATTGAAACGTATAGCGTACAAATAACGGTAAACTTAATAGTACTATGAAAATACGTAAAAAGAAAAAGTTACCGTAAAAATGAAAGTGCCTAAAAAGGTAAACATCTCAAACAATGTAAAATAGGTTCAAATTGCACTTACTGTAAAACTATACAACACTTTGCAACAAAATTGTTAAGAAATCAAAATGGACGCTCTTCTCGTTTTCAACAATGTACCAAAAACGATGCTAATTAAATCATTGCGCATGACGTGTCCGAAACTCGAAGGATATGCGTACGAAATTAGGATAACTTTAATGCATATTTTCAGCCAATAAGGTATGCAATGTACATTACACGAAAATGAACGAAGTTGCCTACATTGTTGCAAATTTCAATATAACAAAAACTTTGTTACAAACGTGTTATTCCACAAAAGGTATTGGGAGAACAAAAGGCGTTCGAAGCCCACATCACTAAAGGCACCAACCTAAAAAAGCAACAATTACGTCATCAGCTTTAGCGAAGTGATAACAAGTAAGAGTTGATCCGTACAATAAAAGCCATATCTTGGTGTTTTATTTCTATTTAAATGTGTTGAAATATCGATACTGAACGAAGATGTATTTGGTTCATTATTGATAAAGAAAGTTTTGCATGATAGTTATCAAGAATATTACTTATAATTATAGGTTTGACCGTTATGTGTTGTAAACAAAACATTTCTTCAATTGCGAATTTTACTAATTAAATAAGTATAACATTTGATTTATTTTTATTATTAAAGTATTAGTAATATTAAAAGCTTATAGGTACAAAGATTAAATATAATATATATATATATATATATATATATATATATATATATATATTTCAGAAGAAAGTAAACTCAAATAATTAAGCAAGTCAAATTGAGTATAAGTTTGGTCATTGATAACGGTAATCATTTCTTTAACTTTGAGCTAGCTGGCGCATCTTGATAAGAACCCGATGAAATAAATATTAAAGTTCATTTACTCAAACTGAAGCTAGATACCAAGAGTAGGTATGGGGACACTTGGGCCAGACAGTTGCGTACGCAACTGCCTGAACCAAAATCCCCCCATGTGGGGGTTACATTATAGCAAGGGAAATGTATAGTGAGAAACTTATGTTATAAAAAAGTAAGTAAGTCTGTGAGATCCGAACCGTAGACCTCTGAACAACAAACGGGGACCTTAACCGCTACGCCATCGGACCGGTTACAGTATAAACCTATTGATCGTATAAAACAGTATATCTATATATAGCGTACGCACACACCCTCAGATCACTCCTACAAACACAGACATATGGTGGGCTCTTTATGGACAGTTTTATACAATATACAAATCTGCATTCTATAGTGTGTGAGAGAGAGCGAGAAAAGCAGTAGTGAGAAAGAAACACATGTTGAGGGGGTCTATGTGGAGAGTTACTATAAAATATATATACGTCTGCACTCTGTAGTGTGTGTGCGTGTGTGTGTGTGTGTGCAGAGATGAGAAAGACAGATAGGTGTTGAGGGTCTATATGGTCAGTTATTATAAAATATATGTCTGCACTCTGTAGTACATGTGAGAGAGAGATAGAGACAGAGAGTGAGAGAGAGAGAGAGCGAACGAGAAAAGCAGAGGTGAGAAAGGAATACAGGGTGGGTAGACCTCTGGAGTAACTAACGAGGACCTAAACCATGCGCCATAAGACCGTTTACGGTGTAAACGTAGAGATCGTATAATCAGTATATCTATAGCTTAGCGTAGGCATACACCCTCAGATGAATGTTTCCACTAATTACATTTAACCAGACAAATTAGCTGTCAATCAGATGAATAGTTATGAGAATACTATCAGGGAGGGGGGTGACTAATGTATAAATACGCTCATCAGGTACTAAATGACTTAGTTTACTTTTATTGCTGCTACCGTACACATCGGTCTCATCGCGAGTGCACATGGCTAATTTTGAAATTGTCAGTGAGCGTTATATGAACATAAAAAAGTTTCGCTCAACCAAGCGAAAAATTTTGTTTAAACTAAAGAACAGTACTGGAAAGCTAAATGTGTTAGATTGGGTAAGAACAGGAATTAATCAAGTTATTACATACATTATGTCATCGATTAACCCCGACGATAAAGTGGGGATAACCTTTCACGCAGAAAATTTCAAATTTAAACTACCGGGGTGGTTGAGTTTTCGTAAAGCATCCGAAGTGACATTTGGCTCTGTGTGGGGTATTTTGGAATCACTACTGCAGAGTAATACTGAGCACACGACCACGGACACATTTCATATGGAGGTAACGTGTATCACCGCCAACAGGGAACGGAAGACAGCGAGTGTATAACAATTACAATGAAGAATCAACCATGCGACGTGGAATAATTACTATACGCAATGAAGATAACTTATGTTTACCGCGAGCATTAGTAGTGGGTAGAGCCCTTGCAGATAAAGACCCGAGATATAATGACATTAGAAAAAAGGATGCACAACAAAAACTGTTTGCGCTAAACTTAATAGAAGTCGCTAAGGTTACAATTCCGAGTAAGGGGTGTAGTATTAACGAACTTAGACAGTTTCAACAATACCTTACCGGGTACAACATTACAGTATACCAACACGGCACTAAGGGACGAGAAATGTTATTCGAAGGTGTCGACCCCGGGGAAAAGAAAATAAGATTACTGTACAACCAAGGACATTTTAACGTTATAAAATCTTTAACATCAGCATTTTGCTGCGGCTATTACTGTGAAAAGTGTCATATCCCGTACAATACTTTAAATAGGCATAGGTGTGGAGCTACATGCCCCTGCTGTAGAAGAGCTCCAGTTTGTGAAAAATTAAGTGAAGAAGTTTATTGCCACGACTGCGGTAGAAGCTTTCGTTCGTCCATATGTCTTTTGAACCATAAAGAAGAAAAACGGGGTGTGTCTATATGTTCAACAGTACACAAATCCAGCGTTTGTTTAAAAACATTTAATATTAACAACCGAAAAACACCTCATTTTTGTGGAGAGGTGTTTTGTAAACAATGCAACGATCATAAACCGGAAAACCATATTTGTTTTATTAGACAAGCAACCCCGTATAAAGAGAATAACGACGTTTTATTTTTGTTTTATGATTTAGAAACTCGTCAAGAAAAATCTCACCCCGAAAAACCGGCAGTAAAACTTCACGAGGCGAATCTTTGTGTATTTCAGCAAGTGTGCCCTACGTGCTACACACTACCATCATCTCTAGTTATATGCCCCCGATGTGGTGTTAGAGAACAAATATTACAAGGTGAATACTGTATCAACAAAATCTTTAGTTACTTGCTGGAAGTAAGAAAATTGTTCAAAAAGGTTGTTGTAATAGCCCACAATGGCCAAGGGTTTGATCACCAGTTTATTTTAAACCACACACTAACAAACACACACTTAAACCGGAGATTATAATGAGAGGGTCTAAAATACTAATGATGAAATTTGATAACCTAAAATTTATTGATAGTCTTAACTACTTCCCTATGCCGCTCTCGGCTCTACCAAAGGCATTTGGATTAGCGACGGGTATAAGAAAAGGTTATTTCCCCCATCTATTTAACATTAAAGCAAACTCCGAGTATGTAGGGTCGCTACCTCATATTGATTACTACTCCCTCAACTCCATGAAACCCGAAGAAAGAGTTGAATTTTTAAAATGGTATGAAGAAACGCAATCACAGGGTTATATATTTAAAATGTCGGAAGAGTTAATAGAATATTGCCGGTCCGACGTAGACATCTTAAAACATGCTTGCATGTACTTTAGAAGATTGTTTTTGAAGGAGTGTTTGATTGATCCGTTTGTCGAAGCCGTTACGATAGCTTCAGCTTGCAATCTGGTGTACCGAAGACGATTTCTACAACCCGATACAATAGGAATTATCCCCAAAGCTGGTTATCGGAGAGTAGACAAGCAATCTATAAGTGCTATACAATGGCTGGTCTGGGAAGAGGACCGTAGAGGTATTTCTATTCAACACGCGGGTAAACAGAGAGAGTATGTGACGTATGGTTTGAGAGTAGACGGTTATTGCGAATCATCAAACGAAGTTTTTGAGTTTTACGGGTGCTACTATCACGGTTGTCCTATATGCTTTACAACACGGCGCGATGCACAGCTGTTTGACAATCCACGCGATACCATGGAGCAGAGATATGAAAATACTAAATCAAAAGTATTCCGTCTTAAAAACTTAGGATATTACGTCACTGAAATGTGGGGATGTAAATTTTCGCTAGAATTAAAAACAAACCCAAAAATGTTATACTTAAAACATCACCCCCTGATAAGATACGTCCCTCTTAACCCACGCGATGCATTTTATGGTGGTAGAACGGGGTGTACAAAACTAAAATATGTAGCGAAACCGGCGAAAGAATTAAATACGTCGACGTGTGCTCGTTGTACCCCTGGGTTTGTAAATATGGGAAGTTTCCAACTGGTCACCCACGGGTATACGTTGAGAGGGAGTGTGACGAGTTTACTACTAGGCGTGCCTTCCCCAGCGGTATAATTAAGTGTTCAATTTTGCCACCTCAAGATCTTTACCATCCTGTGCTCCCTATGAAGATACATCAAAAACTTATGTTTCCGCTTTGTCGCACATGTGTAGAAGGACTAAGTACCGAGGAATGCTTGCATGATATTCAGGAACGAACACTTCACGGTACATGGTGTACAGACGAGGTCGTAGAAGCCGTCAAAAGAGGGTACAATATGGTACAGATACAAGAAATCTGGTCATATGACACAACACAGTATGATAAAACAGATAGATCAGGCGGTCTATTTTCCGGTTTCATAAATATGTTCTTAAAGATGAAGCAAGAGGCCTCAGGGTGGCCATCTAACTGTACAAATCAAGAAGACCAGACCCTTTACATTGCAGAGTTCCTTAACAACGAGGGTGTACAGCTCGAACTCGGTTCTATTGAGAAAAATCCAGCTCTTAGATCTCTAGCAAAGCTTATGTCAAATAGTTTCTGGGGTAAATTTGGTCAACGCGAAAATCAAAGCAAAACTTCAATTATTAATACTCTAAAAGAGTTCTACGATTTAATGTTTTCTCCATCAGTTGAAGTTAATCATATACAGGAAATTAACGAGGACACCCTAATTGTAAACTGGATATACGCGGAAGAGGCTGCTGAGCCCTTGTTTAATGTAAACTGCGTAATAGCAGCCTACGTAACCACACAAGCACGATTAAAATTATACTCGTATCTCGAAGCGATGGGAGAGAGGTGCTATATTACGATACTGATTCTGTTATTCACATTTCAAAAGAAGGGTACCCGGATCTACCGCTAGGAAATATGTTAGGAGATCTTACCGATGAAATTGAACCTCAATACGGTTGTGGGTCTTATATCACCGAGTTTGCGTCAGGAGGACCGAAAACATACGGCTACAAAGTTTATTTACCAGATGGGGCGATAAAGCAAACGATTAAAGTAAAAGGAATTACCCTTAACTATGAAAATTTAGGAAAAGTTAACTTAGAATCCTTAATTGACTTAGTGGATGACACAGAACATGAAATTTTAACTTCTACTAACGTCATTAGGCGTACACAGGACCACGAACTCGTGACAAAACCTGAAATTAAAAGACTCCGATTAAACATCAACAAACGTCGCAGGATAGAAATCTACGACACGATACCATACGGATATAAGAAAACGAAAATGATTTAGTGTGAAACGATAAAGTGTTATTGTACCAGTTAGTGTAAATGCAATCGGATTTTAGGATATATTACAGGTGTATTATATTGTTGGAATGTTTAACCAATAAATAGAATAGATATTAAGATCAAAACATTGTTCAAAACGAGAATAAACCATGAATGTTTATATGTTTTCACTATATATTAGAATTGGAATGTTGCAATAGTACGTTATAGAGTTAAATGAATCGAAAGACTATATTAAAATAACTTATAGATCTTTGATGTATGTAAAACTACGTGTATATGTATTCAATGTAATCTTAAACAAAGAAAAGAAAAAAAGCATACTCGTTTCTCACTTATTTCACTCGCACATATTTACTTAAGGAATTACTCTAATCGAACCGTAGACCTCTGAAATAACAAACGAGGACCTCAACAGCTGCGCCACCAATCCGCTTACATTATAAACCTATAGATCTCATATAAACAGTATATCTATAGCTTAGCGTAGACACACACCTCAGATCACCGTAAAATAGTTATCCTACAAGCACAGTTCCAAATACGAGCTTAGAGATGTTACGTAACTGATGTATGCGTGTGTGTCTGTGCGAGAGAGAGCGAGAAAGAGAAAACAGTGGTGAGACAGAAAGACACGCATTGGGGGTCTTTTGTGGGCAGTTATTATAAAATATACAAGTCTGCACTCTGTAGTGTGTCTGCGTGAGAGAGAGAGAGAGAGAGAGAGAGAGAGAGAGAGAAACCAGAGATGAGAAAGAAAGATAGGTGTTGAGGGTCTATATGCTCAGTTATTATAAAATATATACGTCTGCACTCTGTAGTACATGTGTGAGAGAGACAGAGACAGATAGAGAGAGAGCGAGAAAGAGAAAACAGTGGTGAGAAAGAAAGACATGCGCTGGGAACCTTTGTGGTCAGTTATTATAAAATATACCCGTCTGCACTCTGTAGTGGTCTGTCTGTCTGGTCTGCCTAGTCTGACTGATCAGTCTGGTCTGTCTGATCTGGCTGGTCTGTCTGGTCTATCTGGTCTGTCTGTCTATTTGTGTTTAAGCAGGGTCAGTGCTCGCGCATATGCGCGAGCACTGACCCTGCTTAAACCATAAGTGTATCTATTTCCCTTCTTCCTTTTACAATTATAAATGCAATTTTTGCTTGTATAATACTAGTGTGCAATTGCTTTTCTCGTTTCAGTTGCTTTCACGATGTCGTTGAGAAAGGTACTCTCTGGTCAACGATAGCCGGCTAAATAGGGTATGTATTTTAAAAATATTAAGTTTTTTTTTTAATACAATCGTAGATCTGCCGAGATTTATTAATTTTATTCAAATTCAACGTCGTTATAAAATGCGTCTTAAATATTTATTTTATAAATTGCGGCTTTTAATTAAAAACCTCTCTTATTTATCATTAAATATCCTGTTAGGCCAGTTGTTAAACGAGTGATTACAACAGTAACCATCGATTTATACGTTTTATAACAGAAAATTTCGATATTTAATCCAAACGTTCTGCGTTATACTAATTGTACGTAAGTTTTATTGTACAGAGACAATTTTTAACTAAAAGCTCTTTGTTGTTTTTATACGTTTTAGAACTCGATATTAAACCAATCGTGGTGTCAATACCCGTGTTTTATTGTAAATTCGAGTTGCTTATTAAAATACATATTTTGTGTGTTTTAATGAACTGAATAGTTCAATCTCAACAAAAATTTTTCAATGTTATTAAAATTCATCCTCAATATGTTAAATTATATGTGTATAAAAACAATTCATTCAATTATTAACGCTGGTAATTACAAATATAATCATCAACATCATTAAAATTGTCCATATGTTACCTTAACATATAGTTTTTATTCTGAATTCACTTTGAATGACAAAAACACGTATTAGTGTGCGTTAGCGATGTTAGTAGAGCGATATTTTTTTTCAAAATAAATGAATTTATAGCTGCTAAAATGTTTAGTATTTAAACAAAATGTTCCGTACCTATTTTAAAAGGTTAGTTAGAGTTAACGTGGTTTCTGTAGTACGAACTCGAAATTTAACGATTCATTTTCACCTCGCCTTTGGGACACCTTCGCGTATAAACATATTCATTATTCTGATTGACAAAGCACCTGTTCACAAACATGTTTATTGTTTCAGATACAGATCGACGATTCTGATTCCTAGCTATACGTCTATTAATAAGGTAGGTATTGAGTTCATTTGAGTTGGACTATAATACAGGTAGGTACTATCAATCGGTATACAGAATGGTAATACTGATATTACAATTATGAGGTGCTTTACATACAGTTTATGTTGATTTTTATTAATAAGGGTTAAACACCAACCTATCCCTATCTTATCCTCGGTTGAAGAGACGGGTCATTCCTAGGGCTTACCCAAATGTGCAAGCAGCCGTTTCGGCTGTTGGCGCTCGGTACATAGCTACATTCGACGCCCAAATGTTCCAGAAGGAACCTATCTGCACTGGGAGCTTAGCTTTAATATCATAGCCCAGGGAATTTCCTCATTATGGAAAGCTGTCATTTGACGGTAGACCTGTCCTTCAACTATTTTTCCTTCTCCATTTCATCAATTTTGATAAATTGTGGTGTTAAATCCTCCACTTTAACACTCCTACTCTTATGGGCTTTCCTCTTTACAGAAATCTGTCTACACCAGACCTCTGTGTAGCGCCCTTGGATTATGAGGGATCACTTTTCGTTGGTAAAATTCGTTATTCTTATGATTTTCAGCTCAGGAATATCTGGATTCTTTAAACTTCTCACTCGCGTATAAAGATGTACTTCTCTCACTTGTAATATTACAGCAGTTATAAGGTTTAGGACTTTAACCAAAATGTTCCTACGTATCTATTTGAATAGGTTAGTTAGCAGTAAATGGTGGCTTCTGTAGTACGAACATCGAAATTTAATATAGACCGTACATTACGCAGGGTAGAGGTGTGTGGATTTTAACGTCAAACTTTGAAAATATTAAGTGCTTGTCAAATGCCTTGTCAGTTGATTTAGTCGAGAATTGGGTATTATTCGTATATACAATATAAGCCGTATTCACATACCCGTTTAATTACCGTCATGCGTCATTACCGTATACCGCAAAAATACATACCTAAGTGTATTATAGGTCGTGGTGTGAATTAAGGCAACACGTAGTTTAAATTTGAAATTCTCTGCGTGAAAGGTTATTCTACCTTTATCGTCGGGGTTAAACGACGGATTATACGTGCAACTAGGTGAATGTCAGGATGGTTAACACTTTGAAGTTCCAACTCATAGATCCGGCCTTGAATCTCTTGATACCGACTATCGTGTGATGTGTAGATGATTGGGCTTGAACGTTTTACTGCCGATATTCACAAATAGACAGACAGACCAGATAGACCAGACAGACCAGCCAGATCAGACAGACCAGACTGATCAGTCAGACTAGGCAGACCAGACAGACAGACCACTACAGAGTGCAGACGGGTATATTTTATAATAACTGACCACAAAGGTTCCCAGCGCATGTCTTTCTTTCTCACCACTGTTTTCTCTTTCTCGCTCTCTCTCTATCTGTCTCTGTCTCTCTCACACATGTACTACAGAGTGCAGACGTATATATTTTATAATAACTGAGCATATAGACCCTCAACACCTATCTTTCTTTCTCATCTCTGGTTTCTCTCTCTCTCTCTCTCTCACGCAGACACACTACAGAGTGCAGACTTGTATATTTTATAATAACTGCCCACAAAAGACCCCAATGCGTGTCTTTCTGTCTCACCACTGTTTTCTCTTTCTCGCTCTCTCTCGCACAGACACACACGCATACATCAGTTACGTAACATCTCTAAGCTCGTATTTGGAACTGTGCTTGTAGGATAACTATTTTACGGTGATCTGAGGTGTGTGTCTACGCTAAGCTATAGATATACTGTTTATATGAGATCTATAGGTTTATAATGTAAGCGGGTTGGTGGCGCAGCTGTTGAGGTCCTCGTTTGTTATTTCAGAGGTCTACGGTTCGATTAGAGTAATTCCTTAAGTAAATATGTGCGAGTGAAATAAGTGAGAAACGAGTATGCTTTTTTTCTTTTCTTTGTTTAAGATTACATTGAATACATATACACGTAGTTTTACATACATCAAAGATCTATAAGTTATTTTAATATAGTCTTTCGATTCATTTAACTCTATAACGTACTATTGCAACATTCCAATTCTAATATATAGTGAAAACATATAAACATTCATGGTTTATTCTCGTTTTGAACAATGTTTTGATCTTAATATCTATTCTATTTATTGGTTAAACATTCCAACAATATAATACACCTGTAATATATCCTAAAATCCGATTGCATTTACACTAACTGGTACAATAACACTTTATCGTTTCACACTAAATCATTTTCGTTTTCTTATATCCGTATGGTATCGTGTCGTAGTTTTCTATCCTGCGACGTTTGTTGATGTTTAATCGGAGTCTTTTAATTTCAGGTTTTGTCACGAGTTCGTGGTCCTGTGTACGCCTAATGACGTTAGTAGAAGTTAAAATTTCATGTTCTGTGTCATCCACTAAGTCAATTAAGGATTCTAAGTTAACTTTTCCTAAATTTTCATAGTTAAGGGTAATTCCTTTTACTTTAATCGTTTGCTTTATCGCCCCATCTGGTAAATAAACTTTGTAGCCGTATGTTTTCGGTCCTCCTGACGCAAACTCGGTGATATAAGACCCACAACCGTATTGAGGTTCAATTTCATCGGTAAGATCTCCTAACATATTTCCTAGCGGTAGATCCGGGTACCCTTCTTTTGAAATGTGAATAACAGAATCAGTATCGTAATATAGCACCCTCTCTCCCATCGCTTCGAGATACGAGTATAGTTTTAATCGTGCTAGTGTGGTTACGTAGGCTGCTATTACGCAGTTTACATTAAACAAGGGCTCAGCAGCCTCTTCCGCGTATATCCAGTTTACAATTAGGGTGTCCTCGTTAATTTCCTGTATATGATTAACTTCAACTGATGGAGAAAACATTAAATCGTAGAACTCTTTTAGAGTATTAATAATTGAAGTTTTGCTTTGATTTTCGCGTTGACCAAATTTACCCCAGAAACTATTTGACATAAGCTTTGCTAGAGATCTAAGAGCTGGATTTTTCTCAATAGAACCGGGTTCGAGCTGTACACCCTCGTTGTTAAGGAACTCTGCAATGTAAAGGGTCTGGTCTTCTTGATTTGTACAGTTAGATGGCCACCCTGAGGCCTCTTGCTTCATCTTTAAGAACATATTTATGAAACCGGAAAATAGACCGCCTGATCTATCTGTTTTATCATACTGTGTTGTGTCATATGACCAGATTTCTTGTATCTGTACCATATTGTACCCTCTTTTGACGGCTTCTACGATCTCGTCTGTACACCATGTACCGTGAAGTGTTCGTTCCTGAATATCATGCAAGCATTCCTCGGTACTTAGTCCTTCTACACATGTGCGACAAAGCGGAAACATAAGTTTTTGATGTATCTTCATAGGGAGCACAGGATGGTAAAGATCTTGAGGTGGCAGAATTGAACACTTAATTATACCGCTGGGGAAGGCACGCCTAGTAGTAAACTCGTCACACTCCCTCTCAACGTATACCCGTGGGTGACCAGTTGGAAACTTCCCATATTTACAAACCCAGGGGTACAACGAGCACACGTCGACGTATTTAATTCTTTCGCCGGTTTCGCTACATATTTTAGTTTTGTACACCCGTTCTACCACCATAAAATGCATCGCGTGGGTTAAGAGGACGTATCTTATCAGGGGGTGATGTTTTAAGTATAACATTTTTGGGTTTGTTTTTAATTCTAGCGAAAATTTACATCCCCACATTTCAGTGACGTAATATCCTAAGTTTTTAAGACGGAATACTTTTGATTTAGTATTTTCATATCTCTGCTCCATGGTATCGCGTGGATTGTCAAACAGCTGTGCATCGCGCCGTGTTGTAAAGCATATAGGACAACCGTGATAGTAGCACCCGTAAAACTCAAAAACTTCGTTTGATGATTCGCAATAACCGTCTACTCTCAAACCATACGTCACATACTCTCTCTGTTTACCCGCGTGTTGAATAGAAATACCTCTACGGTCCTCTTCCCAGACCAGCCATTGTATAGCACTTATAGATTGCTTGTCTACTCTCCGATAACCAGCTTTGGGGATAATTCCTATTGTATCGGGTTGTAGAAATCGTCTTCGGTACACCAGATTGCAAGCTGAAGCTATCGTAACGGCTTCGACAAACGCATCAATCAAACACCCCTTCAAAAACAATCTTCTAAAGTACATGCAAGCATGTTTTAAGATGTCTACGTCGGACCGGCAATATTCTATTAACTCTTCCGACATTTTAAATATATAACCCTGTGATTGCGTTTCTTCATACCATTTTAAAAATTCAACTCTTTCTTCGGGTTTCATGGAGTTGGGGGAGTAGTAATCAATATGAGGTAGCGACCCTACATACTCGGAGTTTGCTTTAATGTTAAATAGATGGGGAAATAACCTTTTCTTATACCCGTCGCTAATCCAAATGCCTTTGGTAGAGCTGAGAGCGGCATAGGGAAGTAGTTAAGACTATCAATAAATTTTAGGTTATCAAATTTCATCATTAGTATTTTAGACCCTCTCATTATAATCTCCGGTTTAAGATGTGTGTTTGTTAGTGTGTGGTTTAAGATAAACTGGTGATCAAACCCTTGGCCATTGTGGGCTATTACAACAACCTTTTGAACAATTTTCTTACTTCCAGCAAGTAACTAAAGATTTTGTTGATACAGTATTCACCTTGTAATATTTGTTCTCTAACACCACATCGGGGCATATAACTAGAGATGATGGTAGTGTGTAGCACGTAGGGCACACTTGCTGAAATACACAAAGATTCGCCTCGTGAAGTTTTACTGCCGGTTTTTCGGGGTGAGATTTTCTTGACGAGTTTCTAAATCATAAAACAAAAATAAAACGTCGTTATTCTCTTTATACGGGGTTGCTTGTCTAATAAAACAAAATGGTTTTCCGGTTTATGATCGTTGCATTGTTTACAAAACACCTCTCCACAAAAATGAGGTGTTTTTCGGTTGTTAATATTAAATGTTTTAAACAAACGCTGCATTTGTGTACTGTTGAACATATAGACACACCCCGTTTTTCTTCTTTATGGTTCAAAAGACATATGGACGAACGAAAGCTTCTACCGCAGTCGTGGCAATAAACTTCTTCACTTAATTTTTCACAAACTGGAGCTCTTCTACAGCAGGGGCATGTAGCTCCACACCTATGCCTATTTAAAGTATTGTACGGGATATGACACTTTTCACAGTAATAGCCGCAGCAAAATGCTGATGTTAAAGATTTTATAACGTTAAAATGTCCTTGGTTGTACAGTAACCTTATTTTCTTTTCCCCGGGGTCGACACCTTCGAATAACATTTCTCGTCCCTTAGTGCCGTGTTGGTATACTGTAATGTTGTACCCGGTAAGGTATTGTTGAAACTGTCTAAGTTCGTTAATACTACACCCTTACTCGGAATTGTAACCTTAGCGACTTCTATTAAGTTTAGCGCAAACAGTTTTGTTGTGCATCCTTTTTCTAATGTCATTATATCTCGGGTCTTTATCTGCAAGGGCTCTACCCACTACTAATGCTCGCGGTAAACATAAGTTATCTTCATTGCGTATAGTAATTATTCCACGTCGCATGGTTGATTCTTCATTGTAATTGTTATACACTCGCTGTCTTCCGTTCCCTGTTGGCGGTGATACACGTTACCTCCATATGAAATGTGTCCGTGGTCGTGTGCTCAGTATTACTCTGCAGTAGTGATTCCAAAATACCCCACACAGAGCCAAATGTCACTTCGGATGCTTTACGAAAACTCAACCACCCCGGTAGTTTAAATTTGAAATTTTCTGCGTGAAAGGTTATCCCCACTTTATCGTCGGGGTTAACCGATGACATAATGTATGTAATAACTTGATTAATTCCTGTTCTTACCCAATCTAACACATTTAGCTTTCCAGTACTGTTCTTTAGTTTAAACAAAATTTTTCGCTTGGTTGAGCGAAACTTTTTTTATGTTCATATAACGCTCACTGACAATTTCAAAATTAGCCATGTGCACTCGCGATGAGACCGATGTGTACGGTAGCAGCAATAAAAGTAAACTAAGTCATTTAGTACCTGATGAGCGTATTTATACATTAGTCACCCCCCTCCCTGATAGTATTCTCATAACTATTCATCTGATTGACAGCTAATTTGTCTGGTTAAATGTAATTAGTGGAAACATTCATCTGAGGGTGTATGCCTACGCTAAGCTATAGATATACTGATTATACGATCTCTACGTTTACACCGTAAACGGTCTTATGGCGCATGGTTTAGGTCCTCGTTAGTTACTCCAGAGGTCTACCCACCCTGTATTCCTTTCTCACCTCTGCTTTTCTCGTTCGCTCTCTCTCTTTCACTCTCTGTCTCTATCTCTCTCTCACATGTACTACAGAGTGCAGACATATATTTTATAATAACTGACCATATAGACCCTCAACACCTATCTGTCTTTCTCATCTCTGCACACACACACACACACACACACTACAGAGTGCAGACGTATATATATTTTATAGTAACTCTCCACATAGACCCCTCAACATGTGTTTCTTTCTCACTACTGCTTTTCTCGCTCTCTCTCACACACTATAGAATGCAGATTTGTATATTGTATAAAACTGTCCATAAAGAGCCCACCATATGTCTGTGTTTGTAGGAGTGATCTGAGGGTGTGTGCGTACACTGTATATAGATATACTGTTTTATACGATCAATAGGTTTATACTGTAACCGGTCCGATGGCGTAGCGGTTAAGGTCCCCGTTTGTTGTTCAGAGGTCTACGGTTCGGATCTCACAGACTTACTTACTTTTTTATAACATAAGTTTCTCACTATACATTTCCCTTGCTATAATGTAACCCCCACATGGGGGGATTTTGGTTCAGGCAGTTGCGTACGCAACTGTCTGGCCCAAGTGTCCCCATACCTACTACCAAGCGAAGTAAAATTAACCATTGAATGATATCTTTAAAAATTAAACCCAGCCAGATTAAATTCAAAGGTAATGATTTTAAGTTTAACCCGTGGCAGACGGTATACTAATTTTTGTATCTAAGTAAAAATTATTGCATAGAAAACTTATGCTTTCAAATATTAGCCCATCCCTTTGTCTTAAGTTAGCAGTTACTACCCTACGACTGATTTAAACTTATTTAATAGAGGTATTTATTTGAAATTAGTTTAGGGTTAGGGAGTGAAGTGTTGTCTAAGTTTACTCAAGATACACCAGCATTACAGAATTTGCAAGTACAAATAAATTGATGATTTTGAGAAATTTTTGGAGTACTTTAACATTCATGGCAATGCATCCTAAAAGCTAGAGAGCGGAGTTTCCGAAGGAGCTGAATTTCAAGCGAGTTCACTGGTCTTTTCTGTCTGCAATTGCTCTACCCTTATTTACGAGTACAATAACACCTATTACTTACTACCTTTATTACGACTAACCCTGTACAGGCATTTTACTTTAAACGCCGCGAGAGCTTCAGTATCCGATCCACAACCATCCCTATGAGTTTGGCTTTTTCCCGTCACAAAACTTAATGTCCATTTATCTCGTGACACACAAGATAGGCTAGTATATCCGAAAGGAGTGGTGTTTGATACAACACAATCAAATTATATTGGTACCCACAGAATCAGTTCCGGCTCCATTTTGGATTGACTTTTTTACGTGTTTACGTTCCGCATGTAATTCGTTCCCGAGCCGTTAAATATAGTTTTTAATTTATGGATAGTGCCATCCTGCCTCAATAGTATTATCCCATCCAAAATTTTCTGCTACGCGTCATTCCTCACGTGGTGATTTTTGTATTGGGATGATTTCAATGCAAGGGCTGCGTTTTATTGATTGTATAAACTGCTGCGTGTGCACCGCTGGCTACGACATTGCGAAACGTTTTCCTTCCACACGCAGACACGAACACAAAGCTTTTAAAGTAAACCGGACATAATTTTATTAAAACACAAATCAACAACTACTATGTAAATTGCAGATTATGTTTATGCATAGAACCACAGTATAGATATATAGCTAATATAGCTATATATCTATACTGTGAGAGAATACCTGATTATTGTTTGGTTATTGGGTTGCACATATTTTTGTGAAAACATGCGTGCAACCAAATGACCAAACAATAATCAAGCGTTCCATGCATAAACATAACCTGTAATTTAAAAAATTTATTCATAAATTTTAATGTAATTTTGGACTAGTGTAAGTAGGGTTGTAAACACCTTAGATCATGTCAAAGGAAACACGGTTGCCAAATTGTTTACATATGATAAACTTTTTCTTGAGTCATTAATATTTATAAACTAATTATAGTAGAAAGAATTTACTACGCCATACCTACACAATCTAAAAATAAAGACTAAGTTATATCATTTCTTATAATTTATATTATCCAAAGCGTGGTTTACATATGTATGTGCTTAAAACTAGTAAAACTGTTATACGTATTTTAGACAGTTTTATATATAATAACAATCTTAATATACAATGTTAATTAATTTAATGTAATTAATACCACATTGAAGTACTTGTGTCGTTCATAAATTCTAAAATATTGACATAGTTTGATAGGTTAAAATTTGTGGATCATCCTATATATGCCCTTATAGTTTTACACATTTTTTTGCAACCTCCTCACTCCTCAATACTTCAGTAGTGATTTGATCCTCGTAGGTATAGTAAATAGTATGTTGTTACAATTGTTTCTCAACAAATTTCATATTTTAGAAACAGCTTTAATAAGTATTTAAACCATGATACAAACAATAAATGACCCGGTAAACTATTCTTACCAACACTACGTTTATAAAATGTTTTTGAAACTGTGTTTTAGCCAGTACCATTTGTGGGTCCAATTAAAGGAGGATTAACACCAGGCTCCATGGTAAGAATTCAAGGAGAAGTACCCACAAATGCTGATAGATTTAATGTGAACCTACACTGTGGTTCACCTCCTTCCGACATTGCTCTTCATTTATCAGTACGTCTTCTACAAGGATATATAGCAAGAAATTCATTAGAAGATGATGATTGGGGTGACGAAGAAGGAAATGGAAATTTACCTATTGGTCCAGGGCAAAATTTTGAAATTCTAATCTTATGTGACCCGGGCAGCTATAAGGTAGGTTTTATTACAGTATCACTATTAATCATTCATTTAATTAAAGATTGCAGTTAACGGACAACATTTTTGTGAGTTTCGTCATAGAATACCGTTTAATAAAGTGTCTCACTTAGAAATTGATGGAAAGGTTGAACTTGGATTAATTGCATTTGAAGGAGCAGCCTCTGCTCATCCACCTCCTCAACGTCCTTTGCCAAATGCTCCTGATTTTTCACATGGCAATAATCCTCCACCTCCTCCTGGTAACTATAATATACCATCACAAGGACCATTTGGAGGAGGACCAGGACATTATCCACATCGTCCAGTAAGTTAATGTCATGTAAAAAATTCTAGTTTAAAATGAATTTATTATTTATACATTCCAAGCATGTAAACTGGGCCTACATATGTCCGGTGTTAAATAATCCTACATTAAAATTATATTCTTTTTGTCAGCGTGAGAAATTACATATAATTGAGGAACAGCATTATTATATGATACATTAAAGTTTCAAGGTGAGATACAATTAAATTTTAATACAGCATGGACAAAATGAAGAATCAGGGTTAGAATCATTCTTAGGAAATGCAGGTACTGCAATTGCAGGTGCCATGGTTAGTGGTTTAGCTGAAAATTTACTCGGCGGTCTAACTGGAGGTGGAGGACAAGGAGTAAGTATAATTTAATTGAAATGCAACAAACATTACCTACAAAGATTTTTATGGTTCTAAATTTTAAAACTCTGCAAAGAATTAATTTTGTTTTACTAGTAGATAAATGTAGAAATTTTATATTTGAATTAAGTGAATTCTTTATGAATATGTCAAAGTTTCTTATTGATTAGCCCATGTATACTAAATTACAAATTAAACAATTTAATCTATAAACACCAGATTTCAAAATGTTTGCTTTGTCTTTGGTAGTAAGAAGTGTTGTGAATATAATCGTTTTTTTAATCTACTTGGTGTAACTAAACACCTGTATCAAGTTAACAATAGATTTCAGCAATAGACGTTTTTTCAGTAAACTATGGAACTAATTAAACCATTTGGGTGCAATTTCATATAAATGAACGTACTTTAGTACATCAAAAATATTAAAAAACGATTAGGGGTATGAAAGGAGTGAAAAGAGTAACCTTGGTGGTGTTGGTTTTTTATAATTTTGAAAAGTAACTTTGTACTTTCCATAAAATAGAAGTTAAGTAGATGTGACTACTAGCGAATCTAAGTTCAATGATGACAAAGTCATAATCATAATTAAATTTTGAATTATAAAAACTTTTAATGCACATACAGTAAAAGATTGCCTCGAGTGGGGACTTCAACCCACGATCACTACTTTGCTAGAGTAGGGCTCTTGCATCTGACCTTCGAGGTAGCTAGTTCAACTCGATTCAATCTTAAACTGTATGTACCTTACTAGTTTGATGTTATATAATTCTTATACATTTATGTCACCAGTCACTTTTGTGGCAAGGTGTCTGTAAACTTGAATTTTCCAAGTTTCGTACAGACCCACAAGACAAGTTTTAATAATTCAAAATTTAATTATTGTTATGACTTTGTTATCATTGAACTTAGATTCGCTAGGTACCTCATCTATTTAATTTGTATTAATTTACCTACTTAAAGCAACTTATTTCTATATTCGAGTCTTGTGGGTCTGTACGAAATTTGGAAAAAACACCTTGCCACAAAAGTGACTAGTAAAATAAATATATAAGAATTATGTAACATCAAACTAGTGAGGTACATACAGTTTTAAGAATCGAATTAAACTAGCTTTCTCAATAGCTCAGATGGAAAAACCCTCTCTAGCAAAGTAGTGGTCGTGGATTCAAGTCCCACTCGAGGCAATCTTTTACTGTATGTGCATTAAAAATTTTAATAATTAAAATTTGAATTACTGTTATAAAATGAAATCTAAAAACATAATTTAAAACCGTATCCGTATCTTTTACGTTTAAAGGGTTCACTAGCAATATTATACTCCTCAACAAAAATGTACATACCTCCCGTTTTGAAATTACGCAATATTTAAGAACACGCGCTCATAATGCACCATAACTGTATTGAAAGGGGTGTTGAACACTGTTGTACATCAGATATTTTTATTTCTTTTACTTTTTATGTTGGAATTTTCTTAAAAATTAAGTAATTTTAAAACAAGAGGCATGTACATTTTTGTTAGCGAGTATATTTTGCTGGTGAACCCTTCAAACATAAAAAATAAAAAATATATATTTGATGGGCAGCGTTTGACGCCCCTTCTTTCAATACGGTGATTGTGCATTAAGAGCGCGTTTTCTTAAAAATTCGGTAATTCGAAGACGGGAGGTATACGGTGGTTCAAATTGGACATTTTCTTATGGAAACAGTTTTTATACAGGGTGTTTGATTTTTTATACGACCCAAAAGTAAATTTTTCCTACAGACCAACCTGTATATTTTATGGTTTTTTGAAAAAATAATTTGGTCCTTCTCGGTTGTTTTTTTTCGAATTTCGAAGTTTAAAAAAAAATTAACACATTTTGTTGTATATTGAGGTATTCAAAATTAAAGATTGGGTGTAAAATTTTTTTTTTGATAACGTAAGCTAGAAGCACATTTGATTAAATGGTGGTGCAAGTCTTTTTACAGTTTACCGAATCGTTTTGAATAATTGTGTTATTCATAAAGTTTGTGAAATTTGGTTGCTCAACTATGTTTCATTTTAATTAAGCCTCAGTTCTTGGAAATAGCATGTTTTCGTCATGTGAAACTTAATAACTTGCATTTTTGGTTTGGATAACGTAATTTCTTTTCGACGGCTTTCGAGTGTATGGCGCAATTTAAAATTTGAGTAATTCTTTTTTTGTAATTGAAGATTTAAGTAACTGATACTGGCGATTTGTATCAAAATTAAATGTGGTTATGCGTTACAAGAGAACGCAGCTTATTGGTTATAATCTTTGTTATTTTGTTTTTATTCAAATTTACAATAATTGTAGTAAGGCCGATACTGACGCTAGCTGGTTTCTCAGCCTTTTACGTAAACCAGATTTTATTTATTTAAAGGATTTGATTTATGTAACAATTATGTGACCTTTCGATGATGGTGTTTTCTTATTATTGTTCAATATATGTATATCTTTAGGTTAACGCACTTATTGTGTGTGTTTTTTGTTAGTGTAAACCCATTTGTTGAACAGCATCATGTTAGGCGTATTTGGAGTGTTTGTTTTTTTATGTAGATCATGAAATTAACGTCATTACGGTTGTGTTTATTTGAAGTAAAGTAATTACACTCGAAAGATACCATATTTATTGAATTTTTAACGTAACTTGTAAAAGTGTGTCGCAATACTTTGTTTTTTAATTTGAGCATATTCTATACCGGATGTATTGAAATAATTGCGAATAATTGCGTAAATTGAATTAAAGCGATTTCTATGTTTTGACGTAGGATTACATTGAAATTTTAGATTATAAATTAACGCAACGTAAATAGGTAATTAATCGGTTGTTGACCGAACATCTGATTGTATTTTGTGCATTTGAGGGTATTCCGATTAGTCGTCCTCTTTGAAGTATTTCTATAGGGATCAACGTATCGATTGCAGACATTACTGATGTTATCGAACAGGTAAGCAGTTTAGTATTTGTTTGAAGATGAGCTGTATTTTTCGACGAATTTTGGTTTTACATCCCGATATCGACGTTTAATAAATTTTAGGATTTCATAAATTTTGATCGCGTTTGTTTAGTTTTGTGGTGACGTATTTTTCGTTTTTAATTGAATGATAAAGTTACCGTATTGACCAGTTTGAATTAGTTGAACTAATAATTTTTGACTTAAGTTTATGGAAATATTTAATGAGTTTTGGGTTTTATTTCGCATTTTGCGGCTTTTATATTTAAAGCTTAGAATTTCATTGGAATTTAGGTGAACTTCGCGTCAATATTTTTGGAACAAGGTAGTTTATTTATTTATTTATTTTTTTTTTTTTTGATTGAACGTTTTGGTTTTCTGTTAGGCCAATCTAAGATCGGTTTATGACGTTTTCCCGCTATAAATGTCTTTAACAGGTGGCGCCTTTTTGACATTTTTACCCGATTTTGACGTTTTTAGAGTTGTAACGATTGTCCTTTTGCAACAGTAAGTAAGAACTCCTTCCACACCACTGAGCTATGTCGTGGCACAAATTAAGTGAGTATTTAGCCTGTAACAGTATCACTTTTTATATTTATTTTAAATATTTAATCTGCAATATTGCATTTTATACATTAAAATAGTTTGCTTGTTTGGTTTCCATGGCTAACAAAAGACGGCACCATTATTTAAAACAATTTTTTAGTTATCTGGAAATTTTAATATCTCCAAATATTTTTAATTTAAGATACCAAACAAAAACTCACAAACCTGATAGAAAACTTATGTAAATAAAACAAACAAGTATTATAAATAACATAACAAAAGTAACTAATTAATACTGATTTAAATATGATCAGGTAAACAGTAGAACGGATGTAAAAAAATAATTTATGCTAGTAAATGTTCAAATTGTCTCCCATTTTGTTCCGAACAGATTCTACACCTTTTCTGTGCCATATTTGCAGGATTTATTAATTCCAAGGGTGGAATTTGGCTAAATACACCGAGCAACGCCTCTTCTAATTCTTCCCTGGTATTAACAGGCTGCTTGTATGTGAGGTTTCTCATTTTACCCTAGAGAAAACAAGTCAAGGGGCGTTAAATCCAGTTTCCTCCAAATTGCCTATTTAGATAATGTGGTGGTGCTTCGTCGTGTTGGAAAAATACTTTTTGTAATAAATTAATTGGTACGTCTTCGATAAACGATTTAACTTGGTCATAAAAAAATTTGTAAATGTCGCTAAATACCCACCCACACATTAAAACTAAACCTCCTTTGATTCCTTTCCTCCATGGTAACATGAGGATTTTCACGAGCCCAAGTATATTCGTTAAATCTATTGAATATTCCCGCACTACTGATGGAGGTCAAATACAATTTAAGGCAAAATTTTGATCTTGCGTTGATTTTGAACCATTCACAAAAACGCATTCGTCGTATAAAATCTCCAGGAAGAAGATGATTGATTTTTCTGGTTCTATAGGGTCTTATTTTATTATTTTTTTAAATGCACATAATGTTAGATCTGGGTATACCTGTCTCTGTTTCTAATTTTCTTGTTGACGTTTTACGATTGTGATTTATAGTTCCTAGTACTGTAATTTCTTTCAGTTCAGTTTCATCTTGAGCTTCCTGATTAATATTGTAATTTGCCCTAGGTTTAGTGAAAGAACTGTGGTTTCTTATATTTTGTTGCAGCTTACCGATGTAACGGGTGCCTGGGCAATTCAAGTTTCGTGCTAAGTTATATGATATTTTATGGTTTATGTGTTATTTTATAGAATGCGAAATGATTGTTGTTGATATATAAGTTTATTCAATATTAATAAGAGACTCTAAATTAATTAAATAAGTACGTATTTAATTAGAAAATATTTAAAGTAAACGCGGCAATCTGCAAATGCATAAATGAGTTATAGAAGGGGGGGGGGGGATGAACTGTTAGCATGACTGGTAATTAGAGTTGGTTGAAACTAACCAAACCGTGATCGTTGCCGAGGCACTATTGACCGTAGTATATAATCACGCTACCCTCTAAATTAAGCAATAAGGTAAGATACAATTTAGTGTATAATAGGGAAGAAGTAAGAATATCTTCCTTATTAAAATATTAAAAGGCGAGAGTGAATAAAAGTGCATATAACGCCAAATAAGTGATAAGGAGAAAAGTGTCGCTATAAAGAAATAAATTACGTGTTTTGTTCATATTGGAGGTCCTACAGGACTACATTTAAAGTGTGAACGAACGAAATAAAGAAAGTACGGCGCCGGAATCACCGTCCTAGGAACTCAGTAATTACGTCATTGCCCTTCAAAAAGTGACAAGTGAGATTGCAAACTATAACCAGTGTCTGTTAATGATTGAAGCTGACGTCATATAGCAAATTTTGGTTAGGTTGGTACCACTACACTTCATTCGGTCGCAACGATTGACATTGGCGTCCCATGGAGTAACCTTTGGTTATAATTATAATCATTGTTTGTTCAAATTAAACAGAATACCCCTACTTTTGGAAATGTTTATTGCCAATATTTGCTAATTACAATTATTTAACAAAATAAATTTTAAAATTATTGTTATAACAAAAATATAAACATTCTTCATTAAATTAATATAATTACAAGAAATGTTTAAAATGATGACCCTGATGCTGTAGACAAATTAATTCTCCACTTCATGTTTTCAAAAACATGCTGAAGTTCTTCCCGTGTAATAGCCTGAATCACGTGTTGAACTGCTTCCATTAATTCATCTATGTGCAATCTATTTCTATAAATATTGTCTTTAATCTTTCCAAACAATAGGTAATCTGGAGTTATGAAAATAACTGATTGTGAATATAACGAAAAATTAATACAGGAATGAAGAATGGACGGAAAAATTATAAAACAGACACGTGCGACTATGGCAAAAAAAGGTAGAAACCAATTGATTTTACAATATAATTATCAGTGTTGCCAATACTAAGCAAAGTAATTTCCTAAATTTGACATGATGTCAGCTTCAATCATTAATAGACACCTGATATAATAAAAGAAACTTGTGTTTTATTCTCCTTAAAATTGATGTTTGAAAATCAACGCTGAATGAATTAAATTCCATTTATTGTTGGTAAAGAAGTTTCTCCATGTTTGCTATTAAGAAATACCAAATATAATAATAGGATTGTTTTTTATGTATTAATGTAAGCAAATCATTTCTGCATTTTGGGGCATTTAGTAATTATTAAATAAATATAACGTTCTGATTTATTTTAATTATTAACCATTACGAATACTGAAAGCTTTAATACTGAAAGAACTAATTTCAACAAAGCTACAAATTACATGTATTTTAAGCAAATCAATTTGAATATAAATTGCTTAATTGATAACAATAATCATATTTTGTAACAAACAAGTTAGCCGGCGCAAACAAATAATAAAGGAATTCGGTGAAGCAAACATCGAGTTCATTTACTCAAACTGAAACCAAATTTTAGATCATGAATTGAAGAAATTGTCGTTTTAAATCATAATGGCGTTTTTTGTTAGCCATGGGAACCTAGATGTCTGCAAGCCAAATATTTTAATGTATAAAATGTAATGTTGCAAATAATATTTAACATAAATATAACAAGTGATACATCAAAAAATGTAATTCATGGTCGTATAAAAAAAACAAACACTCTGTATAAAAACACCTAAAAAAAATGCTCTGAGATAGATTTTGCCAAAATCAATTATCTTTAATAATGAGAAAGTTATGGGGCATTAAAGAAATCGACTAAATTCGAGAAACGCCCTCTAACGGCCAAACGATTAGAGATAGCTGAATTCAGTTTGTACCGGTGATTTTCTCATTAAATTTGAGCTCCAGACACCTAGGTCCAATTTGGACCACTGGGTTGATATTAATTCGCTCTTATACGATTGCTACTAAACCTTTTTAACATAAAAAATTAAAGAAATAAAAATATTTTATATACAACAGTGTTCAATAATACACTCACTATGGTGAGGTACATGAAGTGTTCATATTCTTAGAAAATTACATAATTTCAAAACGGGTGGTATAAAATTCTTTTTCAAAAGTGTTAAAAAAACCAACAGTATCAAAGTTACCCTTATTTTTTACCCCTTTCATTTCCCTAATCGTTTTATTAATTTTTTTTGTATGCAATAGGGTCAAGCACGTTCATTTATATTATTCCAGCCAAAATGTTAAATTCATTACACACTTTACTGAAAAAACTTCTATTGCTAACTTGATGCACGTTAACTATACTTTGGAAGTGTACAAAGTCTACAAAGTATTAAATTAATTATATTTATAAAAATTTCAGCATCATGCACAACGTCCACATTCACCGATGCATCCCCAGCAGCCCCAATTTCAAGGGGGTCAACAAGGTCATCAACAAGGTCATCAACCATCACTTGTAGAGGATTTGTTAAATAGTCTAACTGGAGGTGGAGGACATGGAGTGAGTATAATTTAACTGAAATGCAATAAATTGGTAGCTTTTCAACAGTGATCTTATTTTAATACAGGCATTCCCTTGCGCTTTTGGTGTTTGATTCTGTAAATAACAGCATGTATGTATTATTTTCTTTTTTGCAATTTTCTTTACTGACTGCAAACTATTTGTATTAATAAAAATTTCAGCATCATTCACAACCTCAAAATATGCCAATGCATCCTCAGCAGCCACAATTTCAAGGGGGCCAGCAAGGACATCAATCTTCACTTGTAGGAGATTTACTTGATTCATTAGCATCTGAAATGTTCAAACCATCGAGAAGGGTTTGTGGATTTAATGCTATTTATACACTAACCTTCCACTTTTCTGTATTTCAGAATTAAAGAAAGAGGCATTGTAAGAAGCATTATATTTAATATGTGGGTAGGTTATAAGTTCATTTAAAAAGGTTTTATTTTTTCAGTAAGGTAAAAGAACCAGCAGGGTCATTCATCATGACCAATTTTAAAAGAAAAATTGTTATAGTCACCATCTCCAATCTTGCTGAAATTTGGTGTAGATACAGACATATGTCTGAGATGATGTTGTGTAAAATTTCACCTTCATAAGTAGTATACCATAACAGCTAGTGTCCTGAAAAATGGCAGCCAAGGACAACTTTTTGTGCTTTGTGTGAAGGTTGTAGTGCCAAGGTTTAAAAAGTTTTATTGCTGTTATCTGACAAAGCTGTCCAAATAATCCATCACTTCAGTTTGAAGTAGACTTTTGATGACATAATTTTGCAACAGTATGCATTAGAAAATTATACTTAGGTGGGCTGACTAAGCCCATTCATGCTTTTAAGTTGCCAAAGTATCAGCTATTAAGCTCACTCTGTTGTCAAGATATGTGCTATGAGGTCCAAAATTTTAAGCGGAAAATTTTGTGAATTTTCAAACCCATATAGCACAAAACCTTTTTCTCCAATCAAATTATTTTTGTTACCATTAGACAGCAGATTTTTTTCTTTTAAAGTCATCTTGTTACATTTTAGATACTCATTCCTTAAGGCCAAAAAAATTACTTTGAAAATTGCACTAATTTAACTAGCGTGGTATACTGTATGAATGTGCTGAAAGGAAATTGTTTGTACAGGCCGTTCAAACTATTAGTTCTAATGATGCTTAATGTCAACCAAATGGTTTTTATTTATGATTATGCAATAATTAAATTTTATCTAATAAAATTGATGCTATTGGGAGGTTGTACTTACATGGCAAAATCAAAAATCCATGGTGGCTGAGCCACTACCAATCTCATGTTTTAAATGAGTGAGAATACATCACTTCATTCAAGGCAGAAATTGGTAACCCCATCGCCCTAGGGGCCACGCCCGATAGCCAGGCAAGGTGAGCCACGAGTGGGTTTCTTCCCAAGGATCCCAAGCCTGATGTGGGTTTTTTCCAGGAATCCCAATCCGGACGTGGATTTCTTACCAAGGATCCCAAGTCAAAGAGATACATGCTCAGCAAGTAAATCTGCACATTATTGTTGAAAAGTTGCTTCATTATTGCTACTGTACGGCCATCTTTAAATCTTTCTTCTTGGCTCATTCGGATTACATCAATTTCTTCCTTATAAAAAAAAGAAGTAATCTCCATTTATCATTAACAGGGCGTGGAAGGCTAGCACGAATTGCTAGGCGTTGCACAGTTCCACCAACGCCATCACATGATAATTTACCATGACTTGTTCAAAAAGTTTCACTGCACTGCAATTAAAATCAGTTGTGTTATGGCACAAGTTAATAAACTTCTTATACTGTGCTGCAGAGCCATCACTCAAGTAGTAGATGCATGTTATTTCTTCCACAGTATTCTTCATATATTCGATTAACTTGATCAAAAAAACATGCACTGCAATTATGTTATGCTGAAGGCAGTCACTGATCACACCAAAAAATTAAGACTGCACCTGGTCAGCATTATTCGAAATGGGACGTTTCGGTGCAGAGATGTTTCGGCGCAAAGACGCTTTGGCGCCATGCTATGTATACTCAAAGATGTTTTACAGTATTTTTTAATGCTACATACATAAGTGTAGGCGGTGCATTAGTGCCAGAGGTGGCGCAAAAAATTTTTTCCCACATCGTTATGTTTTCATAGGTAGTCTAAAGGCGGTAAAAATATGTCTTCGTTTAAAACTTATTACTATTTTTAACCGCTCCATAACCTTGTATAGTAATTGTACATATTTGTTGTTAATTTTAATGATAACTGAGGTTATGCCAAAAATATTTGAAAAATATGGTAGATATCTACTTATTTATGTGAAACTAACCGGCCTAAGGTCTGATTACAAATTTCATTAAATATTAACAAAATAAGTATATGACGTGTATATATATATGGGATGTAAACCCATAAAATATATATACGTCGAAACTTCTTCGCGCCGAAAGTCCTCGCGCGCTACCGTCTCTGCGCCGAAACGTATTCGCGCCAAAACAAGCTCGCGCCGAAACGTCGTAGACCGAGCATTGTTGTAAACTACGTAGCTTGGCTGTTTTCCCAATGAAACCTTGTACTGCATCTTGTACAACAAATGCATAATTTTCGGCATAGTCCATTAAAATAACTAATTTGCCAGGCTTCAAATTTTCTTTTATGAAGTACAAGTGATGGTTTTGATATTTGGTAATGTAGTGGTGACATGAAAGCTTCAAAATTTTGCTCACCAAAGCATCAATAAAGTCTTCAAGAGTATCTCGTTTTGTTTCCAAGGTGTCGCTGTAAGTGCGCACCCGTTATTTATAATCAATTAAATCACAATTTTGTAAAAAATGTTCACTTCTTCTGTTTCAGGGCATTCTTTACAACGATGAAGTATACAGTTCTCTGAATCTAGGCTGCAAACTATCTGGATGATAAGGCTTTTATAATCTTCAGTGATAGGACTTGCTGCAAGGATTAGTGTGACATTTTGGTGGATAGTGCAGTCACACAGAGTGTGTTCTAGCTGCACCAACTGTAACATACCATTTTGGTCTCAACTTGCAGAACTTCAAAAAACTAACTTTATCAGTTTCATTTCTGGCTCAATAAGCTGTATATAATTATTTCAAGTTGCATAAAATCAATCTACTGATATGTAATCTTTCTTTCCAGGGCATATTCGTGTAAACTCATCAATTACTTTTCTCCCTTGGTTCTTTCCAGACATTGACAATTGCTCATTTTCAGCTGCCTTCGTTTCCTCACCTTTCTTTCAAAAACGTCAAATTCTTCCATAGTTTTTTTAATTGACAATTAGTTGACCTTTTCTTTGTGGCTTGTACTGGAAAGCATCAGTATTTACTTCAATTCTTCTCGGATATTCTGAGCAGTTTTCACACTTTCTATTACTTGTACGCCTCTATAGCATGGGTTTTAAGGTGACTAAGGCAGGCAATTTGTTCAGCAAATGTTGTCTGCACCTGGTTCAATTTCTTTTTTGTATGGACATGTGCAACTCTTGTTGTTAATCATAGAGCTTTCACAGGAGATAGGCCCAATAGCTGTCAGACTCGACGTCATCTTTTCAGAAACTACTACTTCACCATTAGGATGAGATACTGAAGATGGAGATGGAACTACTGATGCTTTTTGGTTTTTTATTTCCTTTCTACATGTTGGACACAATTTTTGGCCAGGTTTAACATCTTTTTTCGTTAGCTTCACTAGGTAGTCTACTATTGGTAAACCAATGGGTTGCAAACCTTTCTTTGGTGCATGATTTTTTTTTTCAAAAGGATTACAACACAGTGTTTGCGTCAACTAGAAATTTGTTAGAAGGCTTGCTTCGTGATGCAGGCAAATCGTAGATCCTTCATCAAGTTTCAATCCAGATCGTCGACTTAGGAGTTTATGTTCTTCACTTTTAAGATCATTTACTAGTTTGAACCCAGCTCTGTGACAATGGAATCCTATATACTGGCACACTGAATTTTCACTATTCCCTATGGTGCATTTAGGTGGGTTCTCTCCAGTTTCCATGATAAAAGGCACACTTGTTCAGGTACTTAGTCACTTCCTATTAAAACAATTACATAAATAAAAGAAAGGCATAACTTAGTCTTGATTCAATAGTTGGAAAAGACTCAATTCACTTTATATTGTTAATTAGAAGTCTTTGTTGATGTATATGTCAGAATTCAAACGAATTTAAAAATATAACATTAAATATCAAGAAAATTGTTGTTCAAATACTAACCTGGTTTTAAATTTAGAAAACTGAATAATCCTATTCTAATATCAGACAAAGCAGTAAAAAAGATAAAGAACTTCATGTTAAATGTCCCATATCTTGACAACAAAGTGAGTGTAATAGCTGATACTTTGACAGCTTAAAAACAGTAATGGGTTTAGGTAGCTCACCAAAGCACAAGTTTCTAGCAGGTCGTGTTTTAAAGTTACAAGTCATCAAAAATTTGTCCAAAATTGATGTGATGGATTATTTGGGCAACTTTGTGAGATTTCAGCAATGCTAAACTAAAACTTTTAAACTTGGCACTGAACCATCATGCAAAGCACAAAAAGTTGTCCTTGGTTGCATTTTTAGGATGTAGATGCTACAGTTCCAGAACTTGAAACTTGGCAATTTATTCACATGTATGTTTGCGTTGCACAGGTGGCCCTTTTTCAGGAGACCCTATTTACTACTAGTGAAACTTAGATTTTGGACATCTTGTTCAACACTAACACCAAATTTCACAACATGCAAGATGGTACCAAAAAGGTGACTTGGTGACTTCATGTGGAATGACCAAGCAGTTAACACCATAAATGTATATTAAATAGCACAAAAATTGTGGTCTTTTCAGCACACATACTTCCTACAGATCTTTATGGGCGTGGTTATAAATGTTTTCACATGTTTTACCTGTTAACGAGATGGTAACGTTACTATTGACTTTTCTAATATTTTTAAAATGTTTTTTTTTTTTGACACAATTTTAAAAACCTATCAGGTCAATCTTCAAGCTTCTCTGTATTCAAGCTATGCGGCTTCAATATGTATTTTGTCTTGGGTAAATTGTGCTTAGTAGATTTTGGAGTTTTCTTTTTAAAGTGTACTCCCATAATGGACCTTAATCAATGTTAACATTTTTTTTGTGTCAAATCATATTTTCAATATTGATTGATAGCATTAATCATAAATGGACACAAAACACTAATTTGGGAGAAATTGGTAGATTGAGTTTACTTCAAACTTGGTAAAGCAAAACCAAATTGTGCATATATGCTACAGAAAGTTCATTTCCTACTTAAAGGCATTCACTGATTTCTCCACATGTTTTGACAGGATGGAATACATCAGTAACCATAGACATCTTTAAATATATAGACAGTCTAATTAAAAGTTTGGAAGTGTATTCACGTTTTGTTAGATTTTATTTCACATAAAGTCTACTGTAAACTAAAAGATATAAAGCGGCTTTAAAACTTGATATAGATTTCACACTCATTCCTATGATACAAAGTTAGTTATGTATTGAATGTTTTCGTTGACAACACTTTGCTATCCTTAGACCATGAGAACAACGCTTGTTTAGCTGGACTAATTACATACTGTATATTGTTATTGGTGCACATGACACATTGGGTTGTATGAGAATAGCTGTGTGTACTCAAGAGGCGAGGCCTTAAACTCTTACTAGTCCTCATTTTGTATAATTGTAAGACTTCTTGCCTGTGGTTGAAAATTTCTTTTCCATAACCTTTCCATTTTGTTCGTCCCCTAAAGTAAAGTGAGCTGGATACGATACCCAAATCTCCCTTTCAACACCAAATTGTAATCTATTACATTACAAACATTATTTTATTACAACTTTACATTATACTGTTAAATTTTGGTGAAATATTTACAAAATCTAAATCTCTAACTTCACATATGTCAGTTACTACGTTTATTGAAATCAGTAACCAATAGATTTATTTTCAAAATTAATACTGTATTAAATCTGTGTTGATGTCAAAAATCCTAATGTACTGATACTTACAGAATCTATTTTGTTGAATGTCATAGTAAATGATCTAAGATTATATTGGTTGGATTTTTACAGGAAATCTAAGATTAATCATTTATCATTTGGAAGGTTATACATAGTTAACAGTCCAGTTATGTTGAGTAAGGATTAAATTCTGATCGTTAATATTGTCGGCAAACAGTTTGGAACATAAGTAAATTTAAAATTTATGTTTAATTGTTTGCTTATGCATGACAAATCTTCAGGATGAGTTGTAATGTCTTAGATAACAAAATATGTGTACAACACTACCTTTTATTAATTATTGTATTGCCCATACTCAAATTGATTTAAAACCTAGCCTTAGTCTGTATTATATATATATATATATATATATATATATATATATATATATATATATATATATATATATATATATATATATATATATAAATAAAAAGCGTATATAATTTATGCAAATAATTTGTAATTAAGTCAGTTACCATAATATCTTTTAACTGTAGTTAGTCGTACTAATTAGCTAAAATTGTAACCTACATTATACAATATTTACATTTTCCACCAAAAAATTAATAATTAACTTACTACTTTTTATTGAAATATGTTTACAAGTACCATACATATGATACACCACTGACTAACAATCTTATCTACCTTGTCCTCGAAAATTAATTAATTTATTGAGTCAAGGTACATACTGACTCATTTCAATCTGTGTAATCCTACAAACATGGTAAGTTAAACATATTTTCATATAGAAAAAGTAATTTTTAATGTTCAAATCACCAAATTAAATATATTAGTGTATATATTAATTGCTCTAACACGCTTTAAGTGCCTTTTTTAATTTATTTGTTAAAGTTGTAAGAGTTTATTAAATATATTATTTATATTGTTAATATTATTTTATTCTCTTAAATAAATTTTAGTCTTATCCACATAATTACCCTAATCCAAATAACCATGGGATGCACCCACCTCACGGGCAATGTGTTCCACCACCTTATCAGCCGATGCCTGTGCCACAGAATGTACATCCTCATATGCCTATAGCTCACAATGTAGGCCATCACATGCCAATGCCGTTACCAACACAAATGCCATTACCTACATATCCACCTGGATTTGTACCACCGCATCATCATAAAAAGCACAAGCATAAGAAACAAAAGTTGAAGAAAATCGCAATGGTGGGTGTACCAATTGCTGGGGCGGCTATAGGTACAGCAGCAGTACTACACCATGTACTTCATTCAAATAAGAAAGGAAGTAGCAGCAGTAGTAGTAGTAGCTCTAGTAGCGATTCTGACTAATGCAATTTCAATGTGATGATTCTTATTTACTATGCATTATGTTAACATATACTACTTTGTTATAATTTGAAATGCTTTATTTTAAAATTGTATGCGTTTTTTGTGCATTTTCAATAATAAAAAACATTTCTGATGTTTTAGTTTAGAATGATGCATAATATACCTATATTTAAATGATAATGAACAACTAGTTTAGATAATGATTAATTTATCTAATCTTCAAGTAATAGTAATGATAATGCGCATAATATGGATACTTTAAACTGAATATACGATTATCAATTTCTTTTACATCTGTATTTACTAGTTTAATATGGCACTTAAAAATGAGTTGGCCGTGGTAACTGGCTAAAATTAAAAAGCATCTGCAAGAAATAATGTATACTCGTTACAATTAGACAAGTATGATATTTATTCACTATCTTTTTGCTATCTAGTAAGCCATCAATTTTTACCTTGCAACCTACATATACATATCCTTCTATCGACTTTTTCATTATTGCTAAAGTGACTTAATTCATTTTATAACTTTTGGCCATGATGTCTAGATGTATGTTAGTATCCACAAAACTCCAGAATGAAATCACCTACATACGTAAAATTTTGTATTTAAGGTTGTTTTCATTTGGCTTAGAGCTGATTACATTTTGGGAGAAATCCAGCAGCGCCACCTCCATTAGTTTTATCATAATATCACATTAGCAGCGTACAGGTAACATTCCGAATCCAGATTTACTTTAAGTTTCCTGGTGCTAATGTGATCAAAATTTCTGACTGTAGCTGAATTTTTATACCTTTTACACTACTAAAATGCAACGATTACTCATCGTGGTTTTTCCAACTGTGTAGATGTTTTTATTAGCCATGTGTCCGAAGTTGCTTGTGTTAAGGTAGGTATATCTCCCATTGACGAAACTAAGCAGTAATAATGGCATTCTTATTGATTCCCTCAAATATATCATGTTTTGCAGCATCACTGTGTTATATGTGGCACTTTCCAGTGAATTTTATTTAATGTTATTGTTCTGGCAACTTCGCCATAGTAGCAGTTTGTATCGCCTCTAGATCGGATTAAACTCAACTCTTGAAGCATATTCACAATTACTTGACGATAATCAACCGTTATTCCGAATATGTAGTTTAATGGTATGCACACGGTAAATAATTTTTTCTTCAGACGTCAATAAAAGATGACATTTTAAACTTCACCTGACAACGTTAAAGTTTGACATTTTCACCGGCGGCTGCAAAAGTCTTTTGCATCCCCTCGCAGCGGATGCAAAAGTAATGTAAGTTAATAACTCAAACACCCAATTTGGAAAACAACGAAAACAAATTTATTGTTTAGAGTTATAAAGATTAAAAGTACAATGATTAAAACTAACATTTTCTCCAAAATAAAATCCGCCAGAGGTAACAGTGGAGGTCTCGCTGCGTTCTAAGGAAATGGTCTTTAATTCTTCCTCTTCTACATGAACTTCTGTACTCGTAGCGCTTGCACTAGGTGCAAAAATTTTCAAGGCTGCCTCTTTTTTTGTTGCTAGAGAGTCTTCAATATAACGCTCAGCTACAGTGCTGGATTTCCAGCCACCATGGCGCTTCAAGCACATTAAATCTGCGCCGCCGTCCACCAACAGTGTAGCTGAGGTTCTTCTTAAACAATGCCCTGTTGCATTCTGCATAGTTCGCTAATTTTAAGAAAAAAGCTGCCTCCCTAGGAACACTACTTATTTTATGGATTCCCATCACCGCTCTTGAGCATTTTCCATATTTAAAAAAAAATCAGCGATCATTCATATCTCATGGGCGCAAAGCAAAATATTTGTTATATAAATTTAGGAAAGATTCCCTTACAACTGTAAATGATTTAATTTTTTTTGTTTTGCTATCTGGAATTTTAATATGTAGCAGAGTTTTCAGGTTCTCAATGTCGTATACCTTCATCGCAACAACATGCCTCTGAGATACCAATAATCAAAACTATCTAAAAAAAATACAAAATATAAAGACTTGTTTCTAAAACTTACCTTCATTGCCAAGTATTTTTCGTCCGACGCTTCCGATAAAAATTTGTTAAATCGGTCTTTTGTAAAGACTTTGGCCTGCTTTGGGGTGTATCCTTCATTCTGCGTCTTTAGATGCACGAAGTTTCAAGTATTTGTTTATATCTACGCCTTGTCGAATGCTCGATAATGATTTTATCATCGAATATAGGGACTACATTGTCGAGCTTTTCATTTCCATTTTTGTTGCTAATTCGGCAAAATAAGCTAACATAACGATTTCAGAGTAGCTTTTAATATTTTTTTTATTTTACCATTTTATAAATTGCTGAAAAGCGCGTTCATAGATTTTGCTCGATCTTGTAATTAATAGATCATTTATTGCTGTATTAGCCGCTTCAGTAATTTCTAACGGCGTGTAAATCTCCAAATCCATCATACTCCTAACAATGTAATATTTTAATTTACACAAATAGGAACAAAAAGTTTAATAAAATACTTACAATAACACGGAGAATCTTCACAATTTTCGGCTTGTTTAAGGCATTGTTTTCAACGAAACCTAGCAACGTCTACTGCTGCTTGCCAGAGCACGCTAAGTAAATCTAACTATTCCTCATTTTCACAATCTAATTATTTTTCCTTATTTCACATTTAAGTGTAAAAAACGTCTGAAGAAAAATAGTATATTTTATGCGGAGCAAAGTGATTTTTTGTGGCTCATCTGTATTTGCCGGCAAACCTACAGATTCGCCACAAAAAGTGTCACTTTAGCTCCTTATAAAATAATATACTATTTCTCCAACCTTTTTTTAACAAATTCCACCTTGAGTGGTTCCTAATTTTTGGTTTAATGCTTTGTTCTTACTTGTTGTATAGGAAACGTATTCTTTAAGTACAGATGTTACACCAATATTTATATGAAATTTTGAAAGATGGTTCTTGGTTAGTTTTGTAGACCCATACTCTTAACTCTAAACGTATCGTGAACGGTTCGCTTTCATCAAAATCTATTAGTTTACCGGATTGATTAAATTAATTATTGTGTTACTAATTATGTGGATGTTGACTTCTATACACTGGTTATTGCTTGGCGTTTTATCTAAACTAAACGATAACCAGGTGGAACCGAGACATCGCGTATACAATTTTAGTCGGTTTTCCGTTAGAAGAAGATTTCTTTCCTCCAAAAATATTATTGGTCTATTTTAATGAACTTTGGTTGTATTTTTAGATTTCTAGGAATGGATCAACTTCCTTTTGATGGAAAATGTACACAAGAGTAGTGTATTGGAAATTTTACATGAGCAGTTGTTAAACCCATATCATTTGCAACGTCTTCAAGCTCTTAAACCGGAAGATTTTCAACCTCGATTAGATTTTGCTTATGGATGCAATTCAAAATTCGACAAGACTGTCATTTCCTTCAAAAATCTTGTTCGCCCATTAAGCCGGCTTTACAGGAGAAGGAATTGTAAACTTCCACAATATTCACATTTAGGCAGATGAAAATCCCCATGCTTATTTTGAGGCAAGACTTCAAAACAAATTTTTGATAAATGTATGTCCAGGGATACTAGATAATCATTTAATTGGATCTTGTGTAATGCCTCGTCGCCTAAATAGTAAAACATACTTGAATTTTTTGGAAAACCATCTAGATGATGCGCCATTCGCAATTAGATTACAAAGTTGGTTTATACATGATGGAACACCTCCCCACTGTTGTGTCCGAGTTCGAACTCATCTAGATTTAGTTTATCCTGAGAAGCGGATAGACCGTGGCAGTCTAGTTACGTGGCCCGATTTAAATCCGTTCGATTTTTTTCTTTGGGGATATTTAAAGTCAATGGTATACTCGGTCTCAATTGAAAACGAGAATCACCTTTAACAAAGGATAATTGAGCAATTCGAAGTAATATGGAACAAGGAAGGCCTATTTGAACGAGTTCGAACGTCAATAAGGAATCATTTAGACATTTGCATTGATATGAATGGCGGGCATTTCCAGCACATGCTATAATAAAATTATTTGTTCATTTTTGTTATTTAATAATTATTTTAAGAACCGTATCTTAATTTGAATAAAAAACTTGTTTTGATATTTATACGTTTTTACCATATCATTGTAGACTTATCAATCGATTTAATAATAATTAATTTTTAGTTGGTGTTTTTGAGTTTTTGACTAATTTACTCCGTTGAGTTAATTTGTTCTTTTAAATAAGAAATTGCTTAACCGTTTTCAAATCGGTTCTTCTCGAAAAGTGTTAATCAAGAGTACCTTTTTGAAGCAAGCCTAACTGAAACCAATGAAAAAGGTTAAAACAAAATTGATTTATTTTAGGAAAACTTGGAGACATGCAGTGGCGGATTAACCTTCTCGGCGCCCTGACGCACGCTCAGTGTTTACCGCCTCCCTTTTTTTAATACTATCTAAGGATCGTAATTTGAATGGGCTAACATCGAAGAGTGATGAGTAATCGGGTATAGCCGCAGGAGTGAGAAATGGTTCAAAAGTATTATAGTTGAATAATTTACACTGTAATTCAAATATTGTAATTGTATTACATACAATCTTACAAGTTACAATCTATAAAGTACATAAAGACTACGAATGAGTTAATGCAGTTCTTTTCGAGCTGTTAATTGGAAAAAATCATTTATCAAGTCGTCAAAGTCTAATTCGTTTGTGGTGCGTGTAACAACCCATTTTGAGTTGTATTAAAATATACCGTAATTTAGGTCTTTCATACATTCAGTTGTAAATATAAGAAACATTTATTTATTAATGATTTGTAGCTATGAGGTAGGCAACTTAATTTGCATTTTGGTGTAACTTAAGTGCATATCTTCTTAAGGGTATATACTTCTTAAAGGTTTAAACTCCCACTTTAAATTATCCTGCTCATATCTTTTGCGCACCGTTATATCATCATCTAATTTCAAGCATCCATTTTTTTTCACTTCCTGATGAATGTTGTGTTGTTAGGAAGCTTTTTTTTTTGGTTTCCACCTAAATTTTGTGAAAGTGCCATTGATTTGATGGTAAGATATTTTAACGCATTATACAAAAAATTAAAACATTTGCTCTTTTCAGGCACTTTTACTTACTTTTATTTTTACTTTGATTTACACTTTTATTACAATTAATTTTCTACTTTAATTACAATTGATTTTACGATTGCAATTTTTGCATTCAAAAATTCAAGAAAATGCAATAAACGGATTATTCAATTTCAAGAAGATAAATTTATTAGAAAGAACATTCCATTTATGGGTGTGGTTTACCACGTAAAGTGTTATTTCGAGATATTGCGCAATATTGATGCCAAGATGACATTACCCTGGTTTGCATTTCCGCATTTATTTCTGTGATACCAGGGGTTCTCAAGAAGTATTATATTTAGTGACAGGTATTTATATCAATAATTTAGTAATTTAAGGTTATTACAAATAGTTTTTAAGATATATTTTATATAATTCTAACTTTAAATATTTAATAAACATAGTTTGTATACATTTTATTTTTTACATTTTGATAAAATTTTTCTTGTAAATCTCGGCTGTTATTCCGAGCATTATTAAAAAATAACTTGGCGTGCGAGATCATTTTTATTAGTGTTACATTGCATTTTTACTATTTATGTTAAGTGAAAATAGCATAAATTGGTAATTAAGCAAATCAAAAGATTGAACCACCCTACTTTAAACTACCGACTGAGTCAAAAGCATTAT
This sequence comes from Vesta saturnalis, assembly GCA_036346205.1. Classification (NCBI taxonomy): domain Eukaryota; kingdom Metazoa; phylum Arthropoda; class Insecta; order Coleoptera; family Lampyridae; genus Vesta; species Vesta saturnalis. Next base: position 1,546,694 of record JARFJB010000603.1, read on the forward strand.
TTGTGGTGAATAGTTTGTATCTCGAGTTATTATAACGATTTGTTTAAGAGAACATTTTTACACTTTATTTCTTTATTTATTATTAAATTTTACACCATCACCACTTCATTATATGCGATTCTCAATACACAGTATGGTCAAAGGGTTGAGTTTTTCATCCAGTAAATTGGCTCGTAAATACATTTTTATTCTTTTAAGCGCGGAAAATGACCTTTCAGCGGTGCAGTTGGATGCTGCCATGGAAAGAAAAATACTAAGAGCTATGAAGACATTCGGAAATGTTTTTGATCAATAAACTGTTCAAAGTTGGAAACTTATATTATAAACCAATGAAAATATTAAAATGGTGATAGTCTGTAAATTGATTCCAATTATCAAAATTCTAAATACAATTTCTTACAACTTCAGTTACTAACCTTTCACCACTAATTATATGCCGTCGTCCACAATCCGTGATTAAATATAGGATTTATACTAAATTGACTTGTTTACACATGAAATTTCGCTTTTCCCGAAATGATTTATTTTCCTCTCTAATTAATAAAAACAATGTAAAAATTATTGAAATATATAATTAAATGAATTCTCAAAGCCATTTATCTTTGTCAATTGTAACAATATCTAAATAATGAACAATAATAATTTTGGACAATATTCAAATTTTTGTAATGTACAATTAAGTTTATTTCGCAATATATAGAGTTCTAAAACGTGTTCAAAAATATAAAGCAATTCAAAATTAAATTTACCACATAAATACCTCAGTATAATGATTTTCTTATAGACAGCTTCCAGTGTTTAATTATGGATGCAGAACTGTCAAACTCAGAAAAGCGTTTCTAAATCTTCCTTGCGTATTCTTGTAACAACGCGATCAATTATGCCCTTTAAGGATTTTCGATCCACTAAACTTATTTCTGATCTGGAAACCATAAAATTGCATTTCAAGATTACATTAATTGAAATTGAGGAAACATGTGTAATAAGTAACGTAAACATTTAAATATAAATATAAGTGTATTAAGTAAAGCAAATAAGTGCTTAACTGAAGCATGAATAAATATAGTACTAGAATGAGTGACAGAATAATGCGAGTAATTGGTTTGACTAATGCTTAGCTTTAAAATATAATGAATTGAAATAACTACCACAAAATTCTGATGGCACCAATATTAAATTAAGTAAACCATTTTCCTTGAAATACTGCGTTAACACTCAGCGTTTTGAAGTTATAAAATAGACTTTCAGAATTGCAAATAAGTGACTATCAGAGTAGGTCACGCATTGCGCGAAATACAATGATCTTAGTCCAATTGTTTAAAAATTTAACTATAACAATTTATGTAATTTACACCAAAATAAATTCTATCAAATGATTGACGATAAATTTTCAATTTACAGGTAATAAGTACAAACTATGATTTAAAACGGATAAATTAATGATCTTAGATTAACGATTTCATATATTGCCGCTAAGAAGTCAATCGTTTCATTTGTTGCATAAGTCAATTGAATGTATTCAATCATCTTTATACAGCATCTTAAAATTTTCCAATTTTTCAAAATTATTTCAAAAAGCATTACTGTCAATAATCGAATTCACTTCAGTATAACAGTGGTTTTGCTAAAGTGAATGACAATCTATTGGGATTAATACATTTATACATAAATTTTCCAATCGTTTCGTTCTTTTTCGTGTTAACGCCTAAAGATTTATTTGTACAATCAAATTTTACTTTCATTATTGAAATTTTGGCGTATTTTTCCGTTTTCAAATTTCTTATTCTTTATTGAATGACAATATCTGTCAAGGATCTATAAAGGTGATTCTGGTTTCTAAAATTCGTAATCAAATTAACGATTAATTGTCGCATTAAAACGTTCAAACGTGTTCCTAAATTATCATAAAACAAATTGACTTCAAAACGATGTGCATTTGCTTTCAGGTTCAGGACTTTAGATGCTTAGCAATCGCTTTTAGCTAAATCCGAGAATTTTCAAAATTAGTGGTTGACACGGACATGTTTACTAGACCATCATGCTACGTTTAAGTACTGTTTGGCATCTTAAAAATAAAAACATCTGAAGAATCATAGATGTGAAAATAAATTGAATTCATTTTAACTTCATTAAATGTGAATATTCGGTCTAATGGTATAAAATTCTAGACTATTCAGACACTCAGCAGCGCATTACCAACTTATTCAGAAATGAGCTACCTGACTACTGCCAAGAATTGTGTTTGACATTATTATTTATCAGTATAATTCATACATTTTAAAGAAATTATCTACGACGGATGGCGGATAATTATTTCATTATTTTAAAGAAAAACAGATAATACACAATAAAAAAATTGAGAATTTAATTTTTAACTAAAACGCATAAATTATTACGTATATTAATTAAATCAACAATGGTTTGAAATACTTCTTGTTTAATTTCATTTATAATTTGTTCGTTACATGTTTAATATCAAGTTGATTTAATAAAATTATTAACGATGAATGAAGTTATTAACTTATAATATTTATATACAATATGATTCGTTAAAATGGATACTTCGACGAATTAATTCAGTTCATTGTGGTTGCACTTACTTCAATCCAAAGAAAATTGTCAGGTTGCGTTGACGCACCCTGTAACTTGAGAAATAATAAAATATATCATGTGTTTTGAGTATCGTATTGAGTTTGAACGAAAAAAAGTTTTTTCAATATAGACATTATGTAGTGTATGATACGCCACTGGAAATTTAGGTCAAATAATTCAGTATGTAGATACGTGTATTTGAATTTATAGAGACTTTAGTGTTGAAGAATTAGATTCTGATGAATGTAAATGTGAAGAGAAATTTGTCGATGGGACGATAATGTTGCCACTTGTATGCTACTGTTTTGCTACATAGAATGGATGTTTGAAATAGATGAGTAATCTTGGTCGAAAATGTGAAGAATAAGTGTAGAATGTTTTAGAAAATATGCTAAAAGATTGAGTATGTTTAAGTTTAATTAGAAAGTTTGTAATGTTGTGCAATTGTTTTGAGAATTATCGTATGTATATGGAATTTGAGACCTTAGACGTACTTATATGCAAATGTTAGGAAAGAGAACAAGCACAAGTTGTATAAATATGAAAGTTGTATACAGATGCTGAGTGGCTACTGAATGAATGTAGTTAGAAAATTGATTTCTTCATGAAGTAATTGTAAAATTTAAGTGAAAACAAATATGGCGATGCATTGAATTACAGCGTGATTGTAAGAACTAGCATCTATTTGAACTAAGAAGTTTGACTGAATACTATTGGAGAATAATCGGACGGAAGATATGTTTGAAGATGCATGACAGAAGTGACAAACAGGAAAGTCAGGATTACTGTTAGTTGGATTGTAAAAATAGCTACTGAATAGTGAAGACGCGCTGCAGTTGTTAGAATTGAATGGTGTTATTATATTTGTGAATATTTATGAAATGTATTGTTTAAACAACTGCGTAACCTGAAAGGATGAATCGAAAAGACATTCATAAATAAACAATTAAGGTGAATTGAGATTGAAGATAAGTTAGTTTGTTTGATTTCAAGAAAATAATAAGTGCGTACCAATTTATAAGATAACAGTTAAATCTGTTACATCTAAGTTGCCTGTTCATGTAATTTTTCAGTTAAATAATTATGAACCACCTATTAATGACGAATTGTTGTATATTAGCCAATGTTTAAGTAAGTCGTTGAATTGAAATCTTTGATAAGACAAATGCATTTTCCATGATGCGACCGACTTAGTCGATAGTTAAAAATTCGTTTTCCGTGTTAATCCTATTTGGATATAAGGTTTCAAATTCTCTGTCAATGCAAAGCGTCGTCTCAACATAGACGAAGGAAATTTCTTTTCACTATTTGGTAATGGAGCAGGTTCTGGGGTTTAAGGGTTTTCTGTGATAATGCTTTTCCAAATACAGTGTATCCCAAAACGTCCATCAGATATTAATTTAGCATCTACCATTATAAATTTATTATAATTAACAACTGCCATCAAGACAATACTGAAAAAGTGTTTATAGTTGTAGTAATATGAGCCTATATGTGGTGGTTTTTAATTGACACTTTTCATCGACTGCTGACAATTCGGAAAATTCAATGCTTAGTATATCTTTCCATTTAGCTTCTGTTTCTTGAAACTGCAATTACAAAGAAATATTAAAATATATGTATTTATTTGCAGCGCCTGTAACTGTTTGCAAGCAATTAGTGATATATTGTTCGAAGGGCAATTGGTCTGCACAGGATTTTGCAAATTAATTGTCTAAATCACATCTACTTCAATTATAGACAAAGTGCCCCATTTCTTATGATACCTCCCAACAAGTCCTCTGTAAATTATGTATACAACCGTTAAAATTCAAGACATCAACCTTCTCAATATTTTGGCCAACCTGATCAGTTTAAAAAATGTGCATAGGAACCAGGTAATGAAAGTTCAGAAATTTCACACTTCTCAATATTTTCAAATTTTCAATGTAAAAATGTTCAATAAATAATGTTAGTTTTCGAATATTGATTGAATTTTACTTAACTTTGTGTAGTCTTTCAAGCAGTGTATTATGGCAGTGCAAGTTTCTTACTATGCTTATAGATTGTGGAGAAACAGCACTTGTAATTTAAATCCTCAAAACTGTTTCCAGTAGCTAAATAGCGTATTGACAAACGTTGGCTTGCTGGTATAGCATCTCGCATTATAGTGTCCTTATTTTGAATTGCAAGCATAACCATTCTCAAGAGTTCATCATATAATGTCTTCAGAATTTGTTTAAGTTGGTTCCATAAGTTACGTTATTACATTTTATATGACTGATATTTATCTATTTGAGTCCATAGGAATAAGTTTTGGTTTTTTCTTCTCTTTCAGGCAATTAATGATAAAAATGGACTACAAATAATTGATTTACGGTAAGTAGAAGAATTGTAAAACTAATGACAATTGGAAATAATATTTCAATGATTTAACGAATCAAATTTAAGCACAATTATATTTGTTTATTTACATAATGAAGTTTTAAATAAAACTAGGCGTTTGTATTATAATGTAAGCGGGTTGTCAAGCCAGCTAACAGGGAGATGGGCGTGGTCGAAATAATAAGTAAAATGAATGATTAATACGCTCAAACACCTTACACCGATATTCAAACAGCTCAGTCCGGAAAATATGTCTTAGGCGCCACCACAATCGAAACTTTCTAAAATAATTTTTATCTGTTTATTACCACTTGATTGTGGAAAGTAGGATTTGCTTATTCAGTAAACTCTTACACGAGGGTTCTAAAACAAACACTCGTCCCAAACAATTCAACTCAAACTCAAATATATTTAGTACTACCCAGGTTATTAGAAACTTTTGAATACACCTCGTATACCAAAATTTCCAAACAAAATTTATCACTCAAATTTAACTGCATTCACGTAACCAACAGTTATATTTTCTACGTATCCCTCGTATACATATAAAGTTAAATTCTACTTATTAATGAATAAACTACTTCTTCATTCAATGATCGATAATTAATTTTAAAATTCTAACCAAAAGAAAATCAATGTCATCGGCTTAATAATTGTTACTCAATATAATAATGATAAAGTGCTGCAAAACAGTCAAACGAGAATAATCCTTGAAGGTTTAATATTCTAACATGAACGATATCTTTTAAATTTAATTTAATTTTATAATACTTCTGAATCGTATTAGACATTCGTAAATATGTAAGTTCTCAAACTCCATCTCTTAGTTATACTTAATGAAATTTTAATTAACAGCTGATCCGTCATTAGTGTATTGCGTTAAAAGAAACTAACATGAAAATTTTGCAATCAACCTGCAAATATAACCTTTCAGGTTGTTCATTAATCTTAAAACCAAAATATGCAAAGTTTACATTTAAGTTGTCAAAAACTAGGTCACCAATTAAGTAAACGTCTCAAATGTATCTCATAACTGGCTAAATAAACAACAAAATAAAAGTTAACGATAAATATATATTGTCCTGCACAAAATAATAAACAAACGTTTACATACACAACCGCGTGGTTGAAAACCACTGTCAATACAAATTTGCGTTTCTGCAAAATTCTTACTACTAAAACAACCAATACAACATAACTCGAGAACCGATTATCTTTTTCTTCAAAACTAATTAAAATTACACAACAATACGCAAATTACAACTAAAAAAAAGATAATCGTGCTCAACTGAATTTTAAGTTCTTAAATGTAATTCTTACTTAAAATTGTCCATTAATCCTACGCTCTTCTTTCTTCTTTCTTCCCGTAAATCAATTATTTGTAGTCCATTTGTATCCTTAAATTGCCTGAAGGCAATAACAAGTACTCACAATTTCACAACACTTATTCCTTTCTGCACTGCGATTAATCCAACTATGAGGTTATTACTCCAATAACGTAATAATCTGTACACGTTTGGTTGCCTCTATAAAGTTTCTACAACCTTTAGGACAATTTAGTCCTTCCTTACACAAATAAACTTTTAATGTCATATAAAATTACCTTAACATTGGCTCAATTTATTATGAATATTTCGTTTACTTAAAGGTGGTCCCATAAATAATTTTAACTCAAATATCGTTACAAGAACACGCCGCACTTAACTGTTATCTTATATAAATCTGCTTACGCATTTTTCTTGAAAAAAATAAACTGATTTTATCTTCAATCTCAATTTATTAATTGTTTTATTTATGAATGTCTTATACGATTCATCCCCTTTCGGGTTACGCAGTTGTTTAAACAATGACTGCCTTCAATATTATTCACAAATATAACTCCAACTCAACCCATTCTAATTTCACACTTCACCTCGCGCGCGTCTCCACCGAGCTCTCACCAAAGCAACAACCAAAGCTAAAAGCCCCGTCAATCTCTGACTTTCCTATTTATACCTTAAGTCATCCATCTTTAAACATGTCCGACTTCCTCGCTATATTCACCAATAGTATTCACTCAAACTTTCTTAGTCCCGACTGATGCTACCTCTGTACAAACACGCTTATAACTACAATACATCGCCATATTTGTTTTACTGCAAATTTTACAATTACTTTATGAAGAAACATTTCGTCATCACATTCATTCAGTAGCCACTCTGGACCATTACACAACTTTCAACGTTTATCTCACATGCGCTCACCCACCTTCCGCAACATTTGCAAAAATAAGTACAGTCTAAGGTCTCAAATCCCATATACATACACGTATTCTCAAAACTGATTGCACAACATTACGAGAACTTTCTATAATTAACAATTAAACATACCAAATCTTTCCTACATATTTTCTAAAACATTCGTACACTTATACACTCACATCTTCCGCCAAGATTACTCCTTTATCTTCCAACATTCCATTCTTTATTAAGTAGTCAACAGTAACAAACATTATCGTCCCATCGACAAATTTCTTTTCACATTTACATTCATCAGAATCTATTTATTCCAACACCAATGTCTCTATAACATTCAAATACACGTATCTACATACTGAATGATATTTCTCCTAAATTTCCAGTGGCGTATCACCCACCCACATACATTATGCATACACACAAAATTTTTTTCTCGTTCAAACTCAATACACCGTACTCAAAACACGTAATACACGTCATTATAACATTGTACATACAGGGTGCGTCAACGCAACCTTACAACGTCTAGCCGCTTAACACGGGTTGAAAATAATCGTATCTTTTCGTCGAACATTCAAACATTTCCGCCGATAAAATATAAATTGATTTATATTTACTCGCTCGCGACTCAACAATATTATCGTCAATCAGTATCAGTTTATAATTTATATTAAATCGACATTTAATATTCTTACAAATTAGATGGAAATTTTGATTTTATGGAGAGGTTAGTTGGCGAAGTAGTCTAAGGTACACGTTATATATGCGTTGTATAAAACAAAATACTAACTATAAACAACATGTAAATATTAATTGTTTTAAACACTTTTAGTGCAAAAATTAAAATTAAAAATGCTATTTATGCGTATATCAATTTTCAAGTAAACATAAAGGACCTAATCTTCATGTTTGTTGTAAGTCATGACAGAGAACAAGTAGCCAATAATTTCTTATCGTGATTTGTCATCACGTGTTTTCGAACCGTTCGCGCAAATAGACGTTTCAAGAATAGTCGGGAAATCAGGCCAGAGATTTCAATTTCGTATTTTCAGATACCAAAAATGATAAGTACCCCATTTGAATGTCATTAATCTTTTTCTTTTTTTTTGGTTCATTTTTTTTGAGAATAAAAATAAAATAACATAAAAAATTTGCCGCCCCCTACAAGTTGCCGCCCTAGGCTCGAGCCTCACAAGCCTAGTGGTTAATCCGCCACTGAAGACATGGTTTCAAACTAACAACTGGCAAAATATTTTCTTACAATTTATCCCTAGTTCGGCATTTTAAAACAAGCTGGTAGATGGCGATTATGTACAATTTGCAGAAATGGTATTAAGTAAATCTTTTAATGTACAAAAGTAGCATAATAAAATTGTGTACAGACGAAATAGATATTTATTTGCCACAGCTATGCAAGAAAAGTTATATTTTTAGTGCATATAAAATTACAGTAGATTGAGACAGTGGCGTGCATATATTCTTTAGCGAAACAAAATTAAAGTTTGAACAATAATTTTTGAAAAGTATTAGAAAAGATTTCGCACGTCACAGTCGTCATCGTTATTATTGCCATTATCGTGCATTTAAGAGAAGAATTATGTCAACACTTACTGTCGGAAGACGAGAATTTTTATTTTTGACGATTATACTTAGGGAACATGAAGGGGATCGATCGCTATGGTGAAAAGAAAATTTATTTCCTTCCATAGCAGGATCTATAAGGAATGATTGTTGAGTACATATAGTGTTAGACAAGGCAAAAGGCTATGAAAGACAGTAGATAGTGTTAAATTTCTACATTATCAGCCTTTATGGACAAAATTGCACAATAAGAAACTTTTTGAATGAAGTACATTCGGTGACATTGTTAAACACCAAGAAGAAGAGGATGAATTTTTGTCTTAATAAAAGCAATTTTCTATTCTATGGCCTCTGAAATTAGGCGTCCTTTATATCCTGCGGTCTCCAAGTGGTGTTGAGGTAAATATCAAATGTCTTAAGGTACTATCTTGGTGCATGGTGGGTCTTGTTGCTCTGCGACCTTTTCTGCAACGCTTATGACCATAGCCAAACTCACGTAATTGATATTCTGGTTATAGTGGATGAGAAAATTACGTTTAAATTCAACTCCTTCGCGTTGTTCCTTTGCCAATTTCTGTAGTCATTTTGCTAAGATGACCAAATGGTCATAAATATGTAAAAAGGAAATACGCGACATGGACACATCACCCGAAGAATTTGAGGGGTACTAAATACTCCTCAATAAGGGGAATGAAATAAAATTTATGCTCTCTAGCTAAGTGACAAATATAGTGGTTTTTTATGGTAAATTTTTAAGTATCCCATGTCATAATAAAAATCTATTTATTATATATTTTGCTTCGGTTTTTAAAAGTACATAATTAATCAAATTGCGAGCGAAATGTTACTCATTTGCATATTTTTCCATTGTAAAATATTGAGGCGATCTAGGAGATACCTACATAAAAAATTTATGGCAATTCATTTCAAAATGATGTTTTGTCTTTAAAAGTCCTTTTACATTTTTTGCAGTAAAGCTGGTCTGTAACGAAACAATTTTTAGTGCAATTGTTGGTACTAGAAATTGCACTCAAGTTTTAGTAAATAGTTAGTACTTTAGTTAGTTTATTAATTAGAATGTCTGTTTGAATTGTAAACGCAATTTTGAATACTATACTGACTTCCATAAAAATTTCAACACCTAGAATTTATTGAACGGTTTTATTGAAATTTTCGTCAACGATGTCTTTCATTAGAGCAAACAAACGATTAAAATTTGAAAATAAAAGAACAAAAATTAAAAATGTTTTTTTCAATAATGACTTGCTCCGCCACGATTTGTAATGCACTCATTTAGACGCCGTGGCATGCTATCAATCAAGTGCCTGTGGTATATCAACCCAAGCTTCTTGAATCCGTAGCCGGAGATCGTGTAAGTTATCTGGAGGGTGTGGTAAATTACCCACTCGCCTACCGACCTCATCCCATACATGTTCAATGGGCGACAAATCAGGCGACCGAGCAGGCCATGAGAGGACGGCAATGTTAACTGCTTCCAAAGAACATGTTGTAGCCCTTGCCGTATGAAGGCGCGCATTATCCTGTTGGAAAATGGGATTTTCCAGCCCCTGAAGATATGGAAGCGCAACGGGTTCTAGCACATTCGCAATATAACCAGCGGCGTTTAAGTTGCCATCAATGAAGACCATAGGTGATCTGCTACCGTAACATATTGCACCCCATATCATCACTCCTTGTGTGAGGGCTGTGTTGCGTTCCACAAAAATTTTGGACTTTACGTTCTCCACGCGTCCGTCTGACCCTCCTACGACCATCGTGGGCCCACAAGCAAAATCGGGACTCGTCACTAAACATAATTCGATGCCATTCTTGCGCCCAATTCGGTCTTTCGTTGCTACATTCTATCCTGCGTAGACGGTGAAGTGGTGTAAGAGGAAGACATAAAAATGGACGATATGAACGCAGCCCATAAGACCTTATCCGGCGATAAACAGATGGCATTGACTTTCTGGGTTCTACACCTCTCATCCAATCATTTGCAATCGATCGAGTTGTTGAAAATCTGTCTCTTGTGGCCAAGAGTCTTAAATGACGGTCTTCGCGATCTGTAGTCCTGCGGGGACGTCCAGACCCAGGATGACGTTATTGCACCCCTTCCTCGGACCATTTGGATCAACATCTCAATACCGTTGTAACATTTTGGTTTACTCTCTCATGCCAATAATACGGCCACGTTCAAAATCAGTCAATTGGGAAAAATGTGAACAAACAATTTGCAAAATTGACAGTTAATTACACACTGATTGGTTTATTTCTTCAAATTTATTGTTACTAAGTGCAAAGGAAAAAACAAAAAAAGACTACTAGGTAGATTTTATTCAAATTTTAATCGTTTGTTTGTTCTAATAAAAGACATCGTGGACGAAAATTTCAATAAAATCGTTCAACAAATTCTAGGTGTTGCAATTTTTATGGAAGTAGGTATATGTTGAAAAGCGCATGCTCAGAGTACGACAACAAGTTCGTCCATTCGTTCAGGTTATGTCAACAAAAATGCATGTTGACGAGCGGCTATCTGTATTGGTCTAATTGGTGCTTGGGTGATGACTCTTCTGGCTAATAAAACATAAAAAAAAACAAAAAGACATGGTGTTGAAAGACGGTGGTTAAATAAGCGAAACCAGCGGGGAATATTGCTATTATTAGATACTGAATTAAAATGTTACCATCCCTTATCTTATAAGAATTTTCTAAGAATGGAACGTTATCAATTTGATTATCTTTTATACCGCATAGAAAGAGATATTGTCAAACAACACGTTAATTCAAAACACAGTGTCTCCTAAAAATAGGTGTTACAGTAAACTCAATTGAAAAATGGGGATATTATATTTTATTTTGATGTTTCAAATTAGCAGTCACTCTTCGGTACCTTGCAACCGGGGAAACTTATAGATCATTGATGTACCAAACTCGCATACATGAAAGTACCATTTCAAGATTTGTGCCTGAAGTTTGTTCAGCAATAATAACCTATTTGAAATATTTAAAGGTAAGACGTACCTTTAATTATACAAGTTTTTAACTAAAAGTTGTCTAATATTTTCAGACGCCAACTACTGCTCATGAGTGGCTACAGATTGCAGATGATTTTAATAATCTATAGAACTTTCCACATTGTCTGGGAGTATTGGACGGGAAACACATAAAATTTCGTGCCTCTGCGTCAGATGGATCCTACTATTTTAATTACAAGGGTGAACATAGCTTAGTTCTTTTAGCAATGGCTGATGCTCACTATCGATTTACATATTTTAATATTAGGGTTAATGGTAGAATAAGTGATGGAGCTGTGTTCCAGGCTTGCGAGTTATCCACAGCTATTCAGACAAATAAATTGAATTTTCCCGATGAAAAAGCTTTAGCAGGGAGGGAGAATTATTCAAAACTCATTCGGCATATTATACAATAGATTAAGAATTTTATTAAATCCATTAAACTTGAACGCAGTCAAATAGAAAAAATTACATTAACTTGCATAGCCTTGCACAATTTTCTTTTGAAGGACAAAACACATTTGGATGTTCTACTAGAAGAATGCAATGTAACTTTGGATAACATAGGAACACAAGGTGGCAACAGAAGTTCAATTGAAGCAAGGTTCATTCGTGATGAGTACAAAGAATATTTTAATACTGTTGTACAAGTAGACTGGCAAGAAAATGCAATTACGTTGCATAATTTATCATTATGTACACAAATATTTGTATACCTAATGTATATACAGGCAAAATGAAAGGTTTGCTTATTGCTAATACATTATTTTATGGCTTTATACAATATTTCATTTATTTCACGTTCAACATCTAATTTTACTTCCGTATCAAAAATTAATTTAATTTAATTATAACATAATTTGCTAATGCTTCATCTTTGTTGAAGCTGTTTGTTTCTGTGCGCTTTTTTACAGCTGCTGCCATTTCTGTTATTGCAAAATTTGATGATTTTATGCACTCTTGCAAATCATTTGAAGGTTACTGCTTCTGTTTAATTCCTTTACGATTTGTGTTTGCCTTTTCCAAATCCTCTATCATTCCTTCCCATACTATTGTAGTGTCCTTAAAAAGTAAATATTCTTTAGCGGAAGTAATTGAATCATTAGTCAACATACCGAATCAGTTGATGATACCAAGTCATCGCAACTACACTGCGTGCATTTTCACTCCGTCTTCCCAATCAACATTAATGAAATCGATAGTTCTTACCTCATTATGTTCCACAATAAACATTAGATCGTGTAATACCATAATGTGGTATATACATATATATACATATATATATATATATATATATATATATATATATATATATATATATATATATATATATATATATATATATATTTGCACTGTATAATTGACTTGATAATTATTTATTTAATTTAATAAGTATATACTTGGGGATAGAGTGCATTTAACCTGTTACTTATATATTGAAATATTAACGTGAAATCATAAAAATTATTTTCACACAAGGAAATGTTCATGTGTAAAATTTAATAGTTCTTTGCAATTATTTGCTTTAAGGTGTAACAATTATTGATTTAAATATTCACTAATTTTCGGATTAATCTTGTAATTTATTCTTTCATAAAGTTTTATAATTGCTAACACTTTTATTTTAGATAGTGATTTGAAGTTAAAATTATTTTATAACCTCAATTACTTTTGAGAAAATAAACATCACATCCAAAAATAACAGAAGAATTTTATTTAAAATTAAAAAATGCACATCACGATGTTTAACAAGATTTCAAAATGAAACAAAACAGTAGTGTCGAAAATTATAACGGTAACCTTAAAATTGTTATTTGTTATATCGATTGTTTCTGAAATCTCAGACTCTATGTTAACCGGTTCACTTCCGACAATATTTACGAAAATTTTAACTTACATGTTAAAAATGCACTATTAGCACTATGGCTTGTTACATAAGAAGATTAAAGAATAAGAGTGAGAAATCAGGAGCGATTCCTTTTATAACTTCTCATGGATACCAAAGCTTTCAATTTTTTAACATTACATACAAAGATCTTTGTATTGATTGGTCTAAACAAAAAATTAATTTAACTAAAACATAAATTATGCCATAAGTTTTCAATTCAATTCGGATTCGCTTTTTAAATACATTTTTGGACTCAGGGCAAAATTTTGCATAAATAGACACCTCACATGCTATAATTTGCTTCATCAATTTAGCTTTTGCAAATTTTATACCTAAAATTACTAATATCTAACAAATTTAATATTTTACAGCTAAACTGATCACATATTCAGCTTCTGCATAAAAACTGTATAAGAATACACTTATTTCAAAACATTTTACATAGTTTTAACAAAATTTCTACTTTAATACCTTAATTTTAGGTACTTAACCCAACTTTTCTAAATTTATGTTTAAACTACATATTTAATGTTAATTTCTTTGTAAAATAAGGAAACCTTTTATAATTTATTCTGAACTTATCTTGTCCTAAATAAGCTATAAATTTATAAAATTCTTAAATTTTGTACTTAACCTAACGTTATATAATTTAATTTAGCTTTGCGTTTTAAACGTTTATATCACTTATAATGTTTATCTAACTTGTTCCTATATATGTCTCTAACACAATCACTGTTTATCTGTACTCTACAGTTTCTAATTTTGTACTTTCATAATGTTAACTTATTTTGTAAGTTTTTGTACACAAATTGTATTTATATTTTAATTTCATATTGCACATGTGTTGTTCATGTTCTAAGGCACTTTTAACTTCTTAAGCACTTTTTAAACACTTAGTCTATGATCTACCAACATAACGTCTTCGTACCATAACCCTTTTATAGTTCCAGAGTTGTTATGCATTGTATGATTGTACCAATTATTATACATGTCCTATACATTAGGATTATTGTACTTCATGTAATCAATATCTGTTATGTGTTTAATTGCTTAATTATATTGATTTATATGTGAAATTTCTTATTTATCTTTAACGAAACTGAACGTATCGTGTAGGCCTTTTTAACATGCTACTGCCATAGCTCAATGCTTTTATGAATACAACATCATTGTGCAAACCCATAAAGCCTGTTTTGTTGTATATAAACCATCTGTTTATATTCATATACTATATTTTCCTCAAAACAAATTGTATAACTTCAACTTTATTTGAACTATATATACATATATATATATATATATATATATATATATATATATATATATATATATATATATATATATATATATATGTGTGTGTGTGTGTGTGTGTGTATATAGTAGTTATTTTACAAAGTAAAAACAGAATTTACTTACTTCATCAGTACCGGCTCCGCTTGTAATACTTTCTTTGTATTTTTGTGCTACATCATAAATGTTGTCTTTAAATTCGCAAACTTGGTTTTTATTTCGTTTATTGTAATTGCTGGCTTAACAACTTTTAATGAATTGCTGATAGATTCTTGGGCACTGTTTCAACTATGCTTATTTTATATAGTATACAGCATATAAACAGAGCCACTTCTTATACTCATTAATTAATAAAACTACATCATCTTTAGTCCAAGACATTTTAAAAATATACAAAAGTTAAACCACATGAAACTTCTATGAAAACAATAAAGTTAGTAGGTTAGAAATTTGCAGAAAATTTGAACACTAAACAGGACTGAACTGAACCCCACCTACCACAAAACTTAAAATAGAACTTTTGCGGAGTTATTGGGACATATTCATACTTGAGTGAGAAATAAAATAGAAACATTATTTTCTTTAGTATACTAATTAGTAATGTGTTTGAATTTGACGAATAAAAATTACAACAATTTCTAGTACTAACAATTGTACTAAAAATTGTTTCATTACAGACCAACTTAAGACTAGTTTTTTCGCTGGTCCAAATTTTATTCATATCAAAAAAAATCCTTTCCGTGGCGGCGTTGGATCCAGTAAACTAATGCACATTTCAATAATTTTTAGTGTGTTGTGTGGTTTGTCTTCACTCTTAAAGTTGTTAAAAAGCTCGACCCATTGTTTGTCAATAGAAACAGAAACTTCGTTCCACTTTTATTTTTTGACTGGGTGTATGTTTTTTAATACACAAAATTTTATCAAAAATTGGGAATCATCTGTATGAATATCAGTTTGATGTTTTGAACAGTGAATGAGTTTCCAACATCATACCACAGAGGTTCTTTTTAGCAATACCCGACGAAACGCTTTGCGAATCTTCAAAGTGGTGCGTCCATTTATCCCAAGGGGCTATACAAGTAGTATAAAACCTGGTCACTAACGTTTTAAATTGAGGTAAGGCTAGGCCTTCTCCATCACTTATTAAAGCTACTGGCATAGTATTAACTTGATTTGGCAAAAAGACAATTTTTTTCTATTAATTGCTTTATATTTGATAGAACCATTTATACTTCTACCTTGAAGATTTTTCACATTCCACTTGCTGCACACACTTATGAAATGTAGAAGCTTATGAGTGGAGAAACCATAGCCACACTTCAAAAAATAATGTTTTAATACCATTATGAATCAATATGGGACATTTTTCTTGAGAGAGAAAGTAACTCTGTAACAGTTTGAATATTTTTAATATTCTTTCTATTGAAGGTAACAATGTTAACCATCTGGTACTAAAAGGGCTCCTTCTTCCTCAGGTGTTATATTATTTAACAAGCTGAACCACTGAACCTAAGACAATGCGCTACGTTAAAAAATTCAAAAATCGGCTCAAAACAGTATTAGTACAACATTGTGTATATAGTTTAAAAGATTTTAACAGACTACTGCAGCCAAAATCGTGGTTGTTATTATATGTATACATGTAGCATTTATTGATCCTATGAATACCCTTAATGATATTGTTTTGTTTATGATAAATTGTATTAGCCAATCTATGTATTATTGTGTAAGCTTGTAATGTTACATGTTTAGTAATGTACTGACTTGATCTATACCACTTTTGTGGTCTTTGGTTTAATATATTATTATTATTATTATTATTAAAGAACGTAACATACAGAGTGGATACTTCAAGTGGAATAATTCTGTAACTCAAAGGGGTGAAGTCCGGGAGATAGGCATTCTTTATAATTGTTTCCAGCTTTCAATCTGGGGGTTACAGTTTCTCCATATATCCACCCCGGGGAGGTAGCCACCCTAATTTTTTTTCAAATGTAAGGGTAGGCCAAGTGATACACTGTGTGAAAGCTTGTATTAAGAGGAATACAACGCAGTATATATTTTCTCGGACATTTGAAAATAAAGTGAAAAACCTAAATGAACAGCTTTCTTAGTCTCAATGGTATTTAATTTCGAAAATGTCAATAAGTAAGAATTTACCGTAGTGATAACATGCATTTGTTATCGCAACAAGCCTGATCTTATCGTTAAAGGAAAAAATCTTTATCTTCTGTGTTTCTTACAATCAATAAATGCTTTTTAATTTCGACAATGCTTGAATGTCGGTAAATAAAAATATGCCGTATTGATAACATGCATTCATTATCTCAGCAAGTCAGGTCTTGTCGTGGGTGAACAATGCTCTTAATCTTCTGTGTTGTGGTCTCGATTTTAGTTACCTGGTTGATTTGTTAGCGTCCACATTAGTAAATTAGAATATTGTCTGTTTCTTATACTTTTCTTTGCTCGTTTATTTAAGTAAATAGTTATAGTAGTTATCACATCTTCACATCGTAGTAAATTATTTAGCATGGCTTATTTAACGGAAGCCTTTCGCATTGAGATATTAATGATGATCGGATATGGTGACCGAAGTCGCACTCAAGCTGAGGTAGCTGAATTATTTCAAGCAAATCATCCCGATTTACCGCGGCTTTCTCAAGGCACAATTAGCAAAATAAAAAGGCGCTATAGAGTTGACGAAACTACAAAGCTGAACGTTTTGGTGGCTATTCAAGAAAACCCTATCATTTCGGCACGGCAATTAGCACGCGATAATGAGGTCAGTCATAGAACTGTTTTAAAGGTTTTAAAAACTGCAAAGATGCACCCTTACATGATGCAAACGTTACAAGAATCGCCTGATGAAGATCCAGACCGACGAATTGAGTTTTGTGAACGAATGTTGTACTATTGACCATAGTCACATACAGTTGGAATGGGTGCTCTTTTCGAGTGAATGTACTTTGTTTTTGCATGGTGAAGTGAATCATCACAATTGTCTGACCACAACCCCCATTGGACGCGGGAAACACATACGTAACATCCACAAAAATTAAACGTATGGGCGGGGATTATTGGAGATCGAGTGGTAGGGCCATTTTTTCTGAATAGTAATCTTGGTGAGCAGTTATATCTTTCTATGCTCGCGGATGGCCTGCTCCCAAATTTAAGGGGTTTACTTCCAAATAACAATCCAAATGACTTGGATGAGAGAATTTGGTTTCAACAATATGGCGCTCCACCGCACTATGCATTGCCAGTACGGAACTATTTAAATCAAAGTTTTCCAAATAAATGGATTGGTCGAAGAGGTGCACTTGAATGACCACAACGATCTCGGATCTTAATCCCCTCGATTTTTTATGGGGATATATGAAGAGTAAGGTTTATGCTACAACGTGAAATGTTATTATCATTGGGTGTTTGTCAAGAAACAAATGGACACCATTTTGAACATCTTTAGTTATGAGTGCACCCCATAAGAAAAGATTTTTTTGCAGAGAAGTCGTTAAATTGTAGTTTAGTTTAAGAAAGTTCTCAAATGAAACTTCCTTTGCTAAGAGAGTGCGCTTATTTGTTTATTATTTTTGATTTTTTTGTTAATAAAATAATTTTGAGAAAATAAATACTGTGTTGTATTCTCTTAATGAAACTTTCACACAGTGTATCTTGGAAACAATTATAAAGAATGCCTATCATGATTTTCTCTCGAGTTCACCTTTGAGTTACAGAATTTATTCCACTTAGAGTATCCACACTGTATATTAAACAAACAATAATACAATACTGTAAAAAATAACATCAAAACCCTGTAAAAAGTG
Source organism: Vesta saturnalis (assembly GCA_036346205.1). Classification (NCBI taxonomy): domain Eukaryota; kingdom Metazoa; phylum Arthropoda; class Insecta; order Coleoptera; family Lampyridae; genus Vesta; species Vesta saturnalis. The sequence goes on from JARFJB010000603.1 coordinate 1,565,487, forward strand.
TTTTTTTTTCTTACTTTTAATTCAGCGAACTTGCCCCACACTTGCCACAGTTACTGGCAAGGTCAACAAGATTCTTAACGCAATGCTGATGTTAGGAGCAACATCTAAAGTAGTGATATTTTAATACCTCAATTGAATTTTGTTTTGCATTTACAAGCCCTAAAACGGATTCTATTTCATAATCTAACTAAAGTATTAAAAGTTTTGTTATGAACGAATAAGTTCAAAGTTAAATATGTAATTAAAAATTATTATTAATTTTATTAAATACATAAATAAAAGTTTACCTCAGTAGGATTTGAACCTACGACCTATACTTTGCTAGAGTACCGCGCTAACCAACTGCGCCACCAAGGTTCAAGCCCCAATCGATGTAAATTTTGTCTTTATGTCCTTGCGGCATTGCAGGCTCACATTCCATTAATATAAGTAATTTGATTGTAATCTCATTATATTTAGAATTTACATAAGTTCTACATACATAAAGACAAAATTTACGTCGATTGGGGCTTGAACCTTGGTGGCGCAGTTGGTTAGCGCGGTATAGGTCGTAGGTTCAAATCCTACTCGAGTAAACTTTTATTTATGTATTTAATAAAACTAATAATAATTTTAACTAAAGTATGTTCACATCTCCCGATTCACCACCAGTCAATAGTATTTCCAAGTCCTTATAATGCTTAATTAACTAGTTTTTAGGTAAATTTTTCAAATGTATGTTGAACAAAGATTGGAAATGATTGCTGTAAGTATTCACCAAATCAAGCTTTTCGTCGTACTTTGTGATGAGGTTGTGTTAACTCGAAATCAACGTGGATGTCAATAACGCCAGCGAGTTTATTTGCATCACGGAGCATTTTATTAAAAGCCTCATCCTGAACACATCCTTGAAAAAATTGTACCATTTTTTATTCGCTCGATATCAGATGATAAATCATAGTCTTTGGTCTGTAGTTACTTAGTCCCTTAACATATTTTAATGATACGGCCCATCTAAAGGTTGACGAAGCAAAAACTAGGATATTTTTTTAAGTATATTAAAAAAACTGCGGCTTTTAAGGACGCCTCTGCCAAATCATTGGCAACTAAATTTAATAAGTGGCTACTACATGGCAAGTAAAATGCTCGTGGATTCATTGCTCTTATTCTAGATTGTACCTGATTTATCACCTCTCATATTGGCCACGTTGTCGTAAGCATGGCCTCTCATATCCTGCAAATTTTACCCCAATTTTGCAAGTTTTTCAATCATTACCTACATTTGAAAGTTTTTGTGATTTAATATGTCAATGTAAAAGAGAAATTAGTTCGTTTTGGATATTTTTTTCAAGATAATAAACTTTAACTTCCTGTTTTTTTAAACACTCTGCAAACATGCTCTTCCATTATTGGATTAAATTGAGCTCGTAGTTGAATGGTTTGTAAAAAATTACCATTATTAAAATCATATAGTTTGTCACTGGTACCCCTAAACAATTTTGAGCAAGCATTTTTATTGTTGTCACAGTACGTAGAAACACCTCATACCAGAAATTTATGTCTGCAGTAACAAACCCTTTGTAAATCATGGTCAATGGTTTTAGAAGATTGTAATCACTGTCCAAATTCAATCCAAGCCATTTGGCATGGAATGTGATTAATTGATGACTCATGTTCTTTTAAAGTGTCACTTAGGTGGCTCTAACATGTAAATCTTTCAGTGGAAAGAGTAACTAAAAGGGCAACTAAAAAGTTTACAGCACACAGTTTTTTTTATAATGGAATACGTTAGCCAGTTGTGAAATAGATACTTGTTCTCCACTTTTCAATGTTTTCGTATAATAATGTGCACTAAATTTTGGTCCGGTGTTATCAACTGGATACTTATAGTTCTTTAATGATTTAGGTGGCCCCTCTTTTACTAAAAAACGTCTGACAAACTAGGTGGTCAAGATCCTGGATTGGAATCTAAGGTAACCACAGGTTGTGTATTTTCTTTAGAAGTTAGTGTAGTAGGTTTTTCTAGATGTGTTATTATCGGTTACGGTTACCTGATTAACGGTATCCTTGTAATTTAAGTTTGGGTCTGCTTCAGCTTGAGACAACTCAGGGCTGTCAACCTATTTTTTCTTAGTTTCTTGGTGGTTCAGTAAACTTCCAGCTTATTTATCAATTTGTGATTGCTTTTCAAGCCTTTGTCTTTTGTACTGAACACTAGATAGCTTTTTGCGTCCATCTGACGTTCTAAAATATACAAAAAATTATTAACAAAATATTTTAATACTAACTATGCTAGGCTATGGGAGAAAACGTCAGTGTGACATAAGCGATAAGCTCTGTCAATATTCACATGTAAAAGTGGAATTGGTGAGTGAGTTAGAACTTTGTGTACTAGTCATCGATGAGTAATCACAGTAAAGTGTAGAAATTAATAAGTACTGCTAATGGCGCATAAATTTACAAATATAGCAAAGGTATCCAAATATATTTGGAAGTTTATTTCAAAGCAAATCGAAACTGAAAATGCTTGCAAGTTGCACTCACCATTTTCCTGAAAAATCACAACCATGCCGTATAATTTTAATATAATTAGAAATTTAGTGGGTTTTGAAAGCTTTGGACAAAAGAGACTCCAAGTACCAGGTAAATAATGATACACTGGAAGTATTATTTTGCAAAATGTTATGAACAATCCAAGTACATCAGTTATTCAAGTCACTTAAGAAACTGGTATTCGAAATTCAGTGTTCATAAACCACTGAAGAAAATAAATACCATCCATACAAACCAACAATTATACAAGTCTTAACCAATATAATGACTATCACCGGAGATTACAATTCAGCAGGTGGTATCTGCCAAAATGTGAAGATGATACTGATTTTCCTAGGAAAATACTTGGGACTGATGAAACACACGGTTTACCAATTGTGGAGTGTTCAATAAGCATCATCATCATTGGTCTACTGAAAATCCACATTTGGTAAATCAAAGGTTTCAAGTTCGATTTGGTTTTAGTATATGGTATGGACATTTGACTTTTTTTTGTTTGTGTTGACTTAACTGGAAACAGATATATGGAGCTACTAACAACGAGATAAAGCTTGCCCTGAGACAAATGATTAATCCAGAGAATATTCAATTTTGAAGCACGACTCCGGAAATTTCTGAACAGAGTGTGGGATCATTAAATGAGAACACATTACGTAGTTTGTAACTAAAGTACAAGGTGCCAAAGCAGTATGATCGCCGTATTGAACAATTTGTTTAAGTGAATTTGAACTTTTAATTTCATATTAGAGTTTAGTTTATTTTTTGTTAATATCTCATAGAAATGAAGGTTTTTCAGCCATGTATACCATATTGAAAAGCTCTTCTCGAGGGCTATCTAACATTTTACTGATAAAAACATGTATTACTATAAATAGTGGTACTACAATAGTTCCTTTTACCATTAATAAAATGCTGTATATAAAAACATTTATTAAAACTGATTACACAATAGACACATATAAATATCAATAATAATTGTACACGTCTGAATTATGTAGCAAAATAGTTAATGTGTATCTGCATTCAGGATTGTTTTATAATATACAATGTGTCCAAGATAAAGACGTACAATATGAGAAAGTCAAGAAATATATAATCGGTTCTAAGGCCTAAGAAAAAGCTGATTTGAAACTGGAGATTCCACTTACTTCCAGAGATGTTCTCTGATGTTTAATCTCTAAACCATCAATCTTAATTTTTCACATGCATATAAAGATACACCATGTATTTGATTAGGTTTTTTGTTACAAATTGGACGGTGTATGCCTCTCCAAGACCAACATCAACCTATATTCGTTACATAGGCGATAAATGATGCATTTGATAACATTTTCAATGAAGCATCAAACATTATGACTCTAGTACATTATTTTTTCAAATTACATTTAAAAGGTATCCTGTAAAAATAATTTTTGAGTTTATAGTAAAAAGTGTAATCAAGTTCAGGATGCATCTTTTTTTCAGTCTTAAAAAGACCAAGTTGATTATTTAATTTAATTTCAACGAGTTGATATTTTATTTTTCGGTACCTCCTTAAATAAAGCCAGGAAAAGCTATGTTTTGACTATGTATATTTTATGATTTCCGTTGTCCTTTTTTTGGAAACATTGTATAAAATAAACAAAAATGTGTAAAAAATAGATTTCAATGTGCGCAAGTTGGGTAAATGGTGTTAAAAGCAGTGTTCTAATGTTTATATGCTACAGTAAAGTTTAAATAGAAATTCATAATTCTCTGAGAAGTGTTTTTCTTTGGAAGCCATACACATATGCTTTTCCATAAATAGTACTAAAATCAATGTCTTTTTATACTTATAAATGTGTAAGTAATTTACCTGAACTTATTTATACTGAATACAATCCACACTTTACTCCGTAACTTATAATAAAAGGAAAACTTTTATTTTACTAATCTATACTCTGCAATCAACATTACTAAAGTATTTTATATAAAATATCTTTCAGTTATACCAAAACATAACATTGATATAAAAAACAATTAATGTTATAAAATATATTTAACCTAATTCGAAATATGAACTAACATACATAACAGTCTTTTTTGGAAGAGATTCGAGTTCAATTCGAAATTAAAATAGAATGCGTAGGCAATTAATGGTGTTGATCGGCACAGAATCATGCATAAGGCACAAATGCTATAGCTCTATAGGGACACCACCACAGAATGTTTTATAGTTTACACTAAGGTCTAAACATCCATCGCACATGACATAAACAATTAAGTTGGCACAGATTTAAAATTTGCTACTTAAATGTCTGCTCATGCCTAGATCAAATGATAATAAAACTAAACATAAACATAAGTTGAGAATCCCTGAATAAAAAAAAAACAAAATTTATGCAACAAACATAACCATTGTAAGTAACAGTATTCCAAGAATTATGCTAACAAGCATACACACAAAAATTCCAACTTTGCCCATTGGTGCCGACTTATCCTGAAAAAAGTAACAATGTGTTACAAATTAAAATACTTAAATTTATAATAAACAAAAAAAAAAAATAACTGTAACCTTAATTTAGTTGTTGTAACGGTTGTAATTATTATCATAACTGCTACTACCATAATCGCTACTACCATAACTGCTACTGTAGTGATTATTATTAGTTTGGTAATGTTTCACACTCCTAGTTTTGCTGATCACTACAGCAATAACAATAATAATTCCTATAATAACTGACCAAAAGTATCCACAGCATTTCATCATACGCGATTTTTTTAACTGCGAATTTACCTGTAAATTATGCACATATGATAATTGTTTGCAGTAAATTTCAATGTACAGTTGCCCATTTTAAAAAATTATAAAAAAAATAAAATTAACTGTACTATCTTGGTCAAACTTATTTCTCACAAATAGTAAAAAAGATGACCTGAGATTCTACTTTATAAAGTTAGAGCAATAAAAATAAACTTACGGGTCTGAAATTGGATGAAGCAGCATTCAGTGGAATAGGTGCACTAGTTGGAGGTGATAAGGGTACCCCTGGAGCAACTGGAGAAGAAAATGAACTTGGACTAGTAGGGTAAGGAGCTGATGGTATCCCCGAAGTATATGCAACAGATTGAGGCATTCCTTGCAAATTCTTTGTTGGATATGGAGGTACATTTGGTGTAGGATATTTATGTACAACTTCAGAATATGAGGGTGGTTCTGAAAAACCATCAATTGGTTTGTGTGTATTTATGATTTCAAAATCGTTATTCGTGTGTCTAAGAGTAACAGGTATTGAACCAGATGGAACCGTGCTTTGAGATTCATATGAAATTTGAATTATTGAAACATCGCCTTCAACTGTTAAATGACTAATACAATCATAATGTATTCTTTGTGGGAAGTCAAAAAATGGTTGTCCATTAATCGCTATCTAAAAAAATTATTGTATTACATTTTATTTTATCAAATTACATACCTTGTATTTGTTAAAATCGCACATAATTATCATTTCAAAACGTTCTGCACGCTTAATGGGCTGTGTGTACCCTTGTAATTCTTCTCCCCAAATTCCATTTTGTAATGAATTCAATGCTATAAAACCATCTAATATGCGAACAGCTAATTGTAAGGCAACGTCATCCCTTGGTAATGTCTCAGCACCACATTGCAAGTTTACGTCAAATCTGCAATACATGCAGATGTAACAATACAGCAATTAAATTGAACACTAACCTGTAAGCAACTCCAGGAACTACTCCTTGTATTCTAATTACTTTGCCTGGAGTAAATCTATTACCGGCAATTGGACCAACAAAGGGTATGTACTGAAATAATTGTTATAAAAATATTTTCTGTTTTAATTTATTTTTATAACTTACTGGATCTTGAATTGATGAAGCCATGGTGCGCTAGGTCGCTTATGTAAGCATGTTATAGTTTATAACAAAAATGAATGATAGTTTTGATAAATTATTATAAAGGTTTACTGTTTAAAGATAAGCCTTTCGATACCAACAATTCAAAACGCCTACTTGCGAGGATAAATAACATAAATAAACCAAATTGAACGACATATCTCATACATGGAAGTAAATGTTATACCATAGACGAACAAAATGTTACGAGAGTAAACATGCAGCAAAAAGTAGTAATGAATTTGCTACATGGCAACACTGCATATTAAGCTACTCGCTAATAATAATGCAGTGTTAAATTTATAGTAAGTTAGATACCTCTCTAGTAATATAATTAGTAAATATGTAATTGAGTACTAATCTAAAGTTTGTTGGCTAAAATGCCATATAGATTATTATATATTATATACATTTATTATATATTGCATATAATTTAAATAGAATATAATTCCACAATTTCTTTTTATAATTATTATTTCTCGGACGATTTTCGCACATTTTTAATTATAAATTGGATATTAGTTTTATGGTGACAAAGCGATACTGGTGCTTCAAGAAGAGTTAGTTCTGGACAATTAGAAGAGGACATCCTCCAAATAATTGAAAATAACCATCCACGAGTATTCGGGCAATTGCTTATGAATTGAGAATTTCAAATTCGACAGTTTGGAGAACTTTGACCGAGCAACTCTTACATCCATATCATCCACAAAGGGTTCATGCACTGATTTTTGGGGATTACCCGAAATGTGTTAATTTTTGTTATTGGTACATTCGGTAACTTGCAATAAATCAAAATTTTATCAATTTGATACTGTTTAGCGAAGAAACGCAATTTACTAGGGGCGGATATTTCAACATCCACAATAGTCACGCCTGGGATAAAGAAAATCATCATCTGACGCGCACTGAAAACCACCAGCACCGATTTTCAGTCAATATTTGGGCTGGAATAGTAGGTAACCATTTTCTAGGTCCTATTGTGCTACCACCTCATTTAAATGCAAATGGATATTTGAAAATGTTACGTGACAATTTACCAAAGATTTAAAGTATGTGGCACTAGTAGTACGTACCAAAAGTGGTATCAGCGTAATGGTACTCCAGTTCAGTCTTCTAGAGCAGTAAGAGATCATCTTAGTGAGATTTATGGTAGACGCTGGAAGGTAGGTTTGGTCCAGTATCATGGCCTGGTTCCTCTGACTTGAGCCCTCTGGATAATTTTATTTGGAGTCATGTCAAGAGTTTAGTGTACACGACACCAGTAATAAATGTTGAAGAACTAACTGAATGAATTTTCAATGCTTTTGATGTAATTCGGAATACCCCAGGAATTTTTCAAAGGGTGAAACAAAACATGTTACTAAGGTGCAATTTATGTATTCACCAACGCGGTCATCACTTTAAACATTTATTGGTATGTTAGTATTTATTTTATTGTAATTAGATAGTATTAAAAGCAATGTTAAAGAAAATCTTACACTTTCTTAACAAAAAGCGTTTGAACACAACATGACAATAATTGTCATTTTTCTGTACAACTTTTCACTTTAAGTTATTTTACTAGTAGTACCTTTTTTATGCAGAATCGATTGTTCTTTAACATTCTTGAACTCTTTTGCCAATAAATTTAAATTCAAAAAAGTTTTGAATGAAAATATGTAATGACGTACCTATAACTAGCGCCCTCTACAATGTACGAAATTCTAATTATGTCCATTAAATTTTTAGGATTAAGAAACATATGTACACCGATGTTCATTCCAATAGTGACAGTAGTTTTCATGTAAACTAAAAAAACAGAAGAGGAAAAGTTCAACTTCAACACTATGTATCTGAAAAATGGCGGGTCTAAGCACAATCGTTTATTAAGTAAACCGTACTTATTTATCGATAATCTATTACCTATATCGCTTTGTCACCGTAGTTCTGAAACAACCTGTATATGTATATGTGTATATATATATACAGGGTTATTACAAATGATGTTCATGATTTCAAGTGCACATAAATCTAGTTTTATTTATCATACAAAAAAATAAAATGGTTACATTTTAAGAAACACTTAAAAAGTTTCATCCCAGGTGCCAAGAATTATAAATGTTCCATATGGGAACCCCTTGTGATACGACAGATGTTAAGCGTATAATCAAGCTCTTGCCATACTTTGTTAAGAGTGTTCAGGTCGATTGTTTCGATAGCTCTGGTAATCCGTTGTTGGATCTCAGGTATGCTTTCTGGTGGTGTATACACTTTATATTTGATGTATCCTCACAAGAAAAAATCACAGGGGGTGATTTCCGGAGATCTTGGAGGCCAGTTCAAGAGTGCACCATCACTTGGATCTGCATGGCCGATTCATCTGCCAGGCAGCCAATTTTGAAGTCCAGAATGAAGTTTAGGGATTCTTGTTCTAATTTCGGTAGAAGTCATTCCGTCATCATGTCCAAGATTTATTCCATTTATTGTTTGTCCAACAAAGAAAAAAGGTCCGTACACTTTGTTGTTGTAAGTGCTCGATGTAGGTGGGTGGGTTCTCCGAACCCCATATTATGACATTATGTCTGTTCACGGTACCACACAAGTGGGATGGCTTCATCACTAAAGACTAAACATTTTACACTGTTTTAATTTTCGATCAATGCCTACATGTTCTCACAAAAAGGAAGGTTTTAATGCTTGAACAAGCTGAAGTTTGTAAGGCTTGAAATTTATACGTTTACGTAAAATTTCCCAAACTGTTGACTCTGGTATACCAAGCTATTTGCTGCATTTAACAGTAGATTTCTGTGGACTACGCGTAAAACTTTCCCTTACCTACTCTACAGCGTCATTGCTTACTGACTGATTTCTTTTTACAAATGCACCAATTTCTCTTAAAATTCAAGTACCACTTGTGACTGCTAGGAGGATCTTCATTAAATTTGGTTCTAAAGTAACGTTGCACACTAATAACTGATTGGTTGATGTGAAAATCCAACACATAAAATGCTTTCCTGTCTTCAAATTCAGCCATTACACAATAGACAACAATTGACTTTAACAAATAGCTGATATGTACTTAAATCAATGTAAACAAAACTTTATGAGTTTTTCTTTCCAGTGGTCAAACTGAAATGGTCTTAAAACAGGTTAATCCAGTAATATTTATAATTAAAATCGGGAACATCATTTGTAATAGCGCTGTATATATATATATATATATATATATATATATATATATATATATATATATATATATGCAAAACTCTTTAAAACTTTATTTAACATGCACCTAACTTGTCACATGTCTTTTGCGCATGAATCTGTGTAAAAATGTAAAAATTTAATGATGTTTTTTGAAATTATAAGGTAATTATGTAGGGGAAGTTGGGGTAATAGCGTATCAAAAATTTAAATTGGTCATAACTTGCTTAAAATAATCTATAGAAAGGAGAGGTTTTGCGTACGAAAACACGTAACGTTTATATTACACTATAGATATATCGCTAACGCATAGCCATGTATCTATACTGTGATAGGTATTACATATTCCGATTTCAACCGTATGAAATACGTTAGTAGGTACTTGCTAAATTTTAACTTATTTTTTTTAGTTCACTTTGCGCTGTTACCCCTATATATAAATTACACTATCAAGTACAATACTGTATTTTTATTATATTAGATCAAATTATCAAAAATGCATGCATCATTCTTACAAAAGAAAACATCAATGTAAAACTAACCAAAACTATATACAATTTAGTTTACATCTAAATTTCCAAATGAAACGCCAAAGGATAGGAATAATTACTGTCGTTTAGTTTTTACGTGCAAATCTGGTTCAGATAAAAAAATTTTATATCGCATTTTTTGACAACTGATATGTCTAAAATGTTCGGAAAACGAAATGATGTGAAATTTTGTTTGACTTTCGGAAAAATGAAATTTCACATTCCTCAATTTCATCTAAGTTGGTTCTTCCAACATAATAAACTTTACGCTCTCTAGCTGTGAATTCAACTTAATCAAGTTTCTTTGGTTCACCACCAAGATCATTAAATTCAAATTCATCTTCAAACTCTTCGTCGCTTGTTGATGACATAATAGCAATCTCGTCTTCTGAACTTTCAACAACTGTTTTGTCTTTTCTTTTAACAGCTTTTTTTTTCTTTGATTTTTTTTCTTTCTGTTGCCTTAGTTTTCTTTGAAAAATTTCGCTTCGCCGATAGTTTGACTTGTTTTTTCATGTTTTTTTTTCAATTTGGATCTAAAGGAAGTTAAGATTAATATTTCGGAATGATTCTTTTTTTGAAGTTTTAGAACAACCTGGGTGTCAGATCTGATTGGAAATTGAAAAATATCATTTTCTGCACTGTGTAGGACTCTCTGAATTAACGACTATCTGATTTGTTCTTGATTTTGAATTTTGTGAAGTTGTGGGCGTTATATTATTTGCTTCTATTACAGCTTCACGTTTTTTACCCGCCTTGGAAGATTCACCTTCTGTATCTATATCTTTCGTAAGAAGTATTGCAGCTCTTGTTGGTGTGTTTTCTTTTGGTTTATTTGGGATTTCATCAAATCTTTTAGTGCAAAATGCCTCTACCGCAACGAAATCCTCTTCTAAAAATACATGGGGTTGATATGTATAGACTCCAGTCACTCTAAATACCTTTGTCTATAATTTATACTTTTTGATAAGCTATTCCAAACAATTCCGCAATTTCATACACTGTGATTCTTTTCCCAGCATTCGACTTCAGCCACACTGATTGTTAAATTCTGTTTTTAGTAGACCAAAAAATACCCTGTCCAAAGGCTGCGTTCTGTGGGTATGGGAAGGCAGTGACAACATGTCAACACCATGGTCTTTAGCTAAGTCAAAAACTGGCAGAGACATGGCTTTCATGATTGTGTAGTATAAGACAAACTCTGTGATTTTTAGACGGTCTCACATTATGAATAAAATGTTCCACTCATTTCGAAAATATTTCGCTATTGCTCCAACCATCAGAACTAGCAAAACCTTTGGATCCTGGGGGAGAACCTTTCATAAGCCTGTCTCGTTTTCTCTCCTCTCTCCACTAGTAACTTTGCCTATTTGTTTAACACCATTTGATGCACATATTTTCGAATGCCTGTGAACTTTTTGTAATCCGCTTTTGTCTAGATTATAAATGTCATTGGCAGAATACTTATTTTCCTCGTATAGGGCTGACGAGTGATTAAAGAACCTATCAAATTCCATTTTATTGAAATAGATAACGCGATTTAAACTAGTAGCTTCTGGAAATCGCAGCGTTATATCTTGATGTCTGCATAAATGACCAATAAAAGTCCCACCCAGCTAGCCTTTCGTTTTTGTTATTTTTAAATCAGTTCTGAACGCCGAGTTTTTCAGCATACTGATATGCGTTGCGCACTTAATACTGAAATAAATGTAGCCTGTCAAAAATTTCTGCAATTGATCTAATTTATTGAGCACAATTTTAATTTTGTTTGAGGTAAACTTATTAATTTTATAACAACACTGAATCATTTACTTTTCAGATATTGACACGTGAATTCGTACAAACATTTACACATTATCTAAGAAAAATAAATACAGGATATCAAAAAAAATAATCAATGCAATAGGGTTATGAAAGAGAAATACACTTACATGTGTTGCTGAAAATTCCAAATAATGTTCATGTCGGGTTGGTCCACATTAAACATTGGACGTAGACTTCCTTTCATAAATCGGTGATACTGCCTTGCTGTCCCAAATATGCTGCTTAACATTCCATAATTTCATCCAATTCAAATAACTGTTGACTGTTCTTCATGTGCTAAATATGATGTACTTACAATGCTCAAATACTTATAGACAAGCACTTTATTTTATTTGTGTTTTTTTAAATGTTGTATTATTTATTTAATAATTTCTCGGATTTAATTTTGTATTTTAATTTTATGTAGGTTTTGTATTCACTTGCACCTTTATTTTAGATTCCGTTATGAAGTGAAAATTTATTTTATGATCTTAATCACTATCAACAAAATAAATATAGAATCCAAAATAATTGAAGAAATTTATTTACATACAAAAAATTGCACATCACCCGATGTTTACACACGATCTTGAAAAACGAAACAATTACAATTTTATCGACGATTGTGATCGGTAACCTTATTTTTAACTTTAGTTATAGGTTAAAACAAATGTTTCTGATATGTCAACTCTACGTCGATCGCGTTTCAAATCCGATAATGTTTACGAGAACTATTACTTACATGTTACCACAAATAACACTAACACCATTGATTAACAAGTTGAGAAGATACGCAACCTTATGGAAAGAAATGTACTGTATGTATCAATCGACCGCGTGGTGGCGCATAAGCGTACATTTATCGAGACCCAGCTTAGTACAGCTTCGACTTCGTTGGTGTTTACGTCGCTCGTTCTGACAACTTTTATTGCGGTGTATTGTGATGTTTTACGTGTTTCATGTTTTTAATATATAAACTATATGGTTAAGTGATTAGTGTAGTTAAGTATTGTAAATAAAAATCGACCATGGCAGCTGGTAGTATTTGTGTGTATATAAATTGTAAAAATACTTTAAAAATAGAAGAGACTTAAGTTACTTTAAATTTCCTATTAATGATGAAAAGAGATGCGACGAGTGGAAGAAAAACTGCGGAATATTAAAATAATTGAGATGGACAATAAAGACTTAAAACAAAATTAATTTGTGAAAAACATTTTAGTTCCAAATTTATTTTGCAGAATTCTGTTCGTAAAATATTAAGTAAAAGTGCAATACCTGAAAATTCATAGTTCCCGATGAAGGTACGTAATTATATAATATCATTTTTAAATCAAAGTAGATTAAATTAAATTGGCTGAGTGATAAATTAAAATCTTAGCCACTAAAATTTTAAATTACTTGAAAACTATTCAAAACAAACCAAGTTCTAGCATGTGAGGATAATCTTACCTCAAATATTGCCTTAGAATATAATTTTCAATAAAAAAAAACAGTACTTAAATAAGGAATTAATAATTAATTGCTGCTATCATTTACCCTTTAGATTCTTCACCTGTGATTATAAAAGAATTACGTACCTACTCCAAAAAAAAACGACCTCCATCATTGACGGATTCAGAGCCATCATCGCCTTCACCTAAAATTAGAGTAACGGAGAACTCTTTCCTCGTAGGACAGGACAGTGATTCGCGCGAATCCTGCGTCAGTGACAGGATTTTGAATATGCCGTCCTCAAGTACATCAGTATCTTTGACACCAAAATGTAGGAAACTTAAATCTCAGTTACGTATACTGCAAAAAAAATTGAAAGCAAAAACCATTCAAAACACCAGGTTTAAACTGAAAAGCAAGTACTTTACCACCAAAAACGTTGTTGAAGGTTCGATGGTTAATAAAAGTGTATCTGTAAAGACTTTTATAAACATGCAATTATTTCTAAGAAAAACACTCCATGGTCATATAATGAGAAACAGGTAGCATTATCTCTATATTATAAATCACCAGGGTGTTATAAATATATGCGGAATAAATTAGGTTTTGTTTTACCATCTGAAAGAACAATTCAATCGTGGTTAAACATTTCCAATTTAGTAACCGGCGTCACAACAAATCTAACACAAAAGTTGATGACAAAAGTAAAAACAATGAATGACGACGAGAAACAATGTGTGGTTATGTTTGATGAAATTGCTCTAAAAAGAAAATTAGAGTTCAATAAATTTCAGGATATCGTTGAAGGTTACGAGGATCTTGGTCATTTAGGGCGTGATGACAAAGTTGCTAATACCTCTATGGTAGTATATCTGAGAGGGTTATTACACAATTGGAAAATCTCCTTTTGTTATTACATATCTTCCGGACCAATCAAGGCGGACAATTTAAAAGATATAATTGTTACTGTTATTCAAAAATTATTAGATATGTATTTAAAACCTGTGGTTCTCATTTGCGACCAAGGAACTAATAACAGAAGTGCTTTGACAAAATTAGGTGCTTCAAGTGAAAACCCTGTAATATACATAAACAATACAAAACTTTTTACGTGTTTTGACACCACTTACTGAAAAGTCTAAGAAATAATTTCATCAATTCAAAATTAAATTTCGTGGTTAACGGAAACGCAGTATCTTGGAGCGACGTGTTGAAGACTTATGAAATTGATAGGTAGTACAAACTCTAGAGCCTTGAGCAAAATAACTCCAATTCACATAAATCCAAACACCTTTCAAAAATGCGAGTAAAACTTGCTGCGCAAATTTTAGCCACACCATGTCTTCTACAATAAGAACTGTTTCAAAACTACGTCAGTTCGACAGTTCAACGTGCGAAAATACTGGGAATTTTATTGAAGAAATTAATAACATATTTGATTCCCTTAATAGCAGAACATTAGAAGATCCTAATCCTCATCGAAGACCCTTGTCCATATATAGAAATACTTCATTAAAAAATTTGGAAAACGGGTTAAAATACTTTAGTAATATTCGCGTGTATAGTGATGGAAAAATGCGTAATAACATTTATTGCATAGATGGCTTTAAGTGGACTATTCGATCAATATTACTATTGTGGAATGATTTACAAAAGAAGGGTAAGTATTTAATAACAGGGCATATTAATCAGGATGCGTTAGAAAATTTTTCTCAGTAGTTCGCAGCAGAGGCGGATACAATCCAACGCCTTCTGTTCGTCAATTTAGAATATCTATGCAACAAAATATGTTCATAAGATTACAAACGGGAGCTGATTCTGCAAATTGCGAAATAGATGAAGCCGAAACTTTTGAATTGGATAACCAACCGTTGGTATCGGATGTCGAATTACCAAATAGTACTTCAAACACACATCGACATATTATGGAAGTGAGTGCTAGTGACGGTGGCAATGATAATGAATCTATCATACAAACACAATCAGTTAGTCCTACGAATTTGGAATCTTGTAGTATTGTGTATCTAGCTGGTTATTTAGTATTCAAGCTGCTTAACAAATATAATTGCACGTTGTGTAGTGAAAGACTAGTGAAGTGCGAAGAAAGTTTGCTTTCTGAAAACGAACTATTGTTATTGTGCAAAGATTATGGAACGAGCAACTATCCCATTTAAAAGACCATCCGACTCTTTTGTAGAATTTGTATCTAAATTATTGGTATCGTTTAATTTCTTTTTGAGAAAACAAGTCCAGCAAAGGTATTGCCAAAATACTTATATATTTTTAAAACAAATTTCATGAAGGATTTTGACAGTTTTGCATAGAACATATAAATGACAGCATACATCTACTCATAAAATTAAAATTTATGCAACATTAAAAATGACTCTGAAACTCATTTCCCAGAAATTAAATATTAATCATTGTAATTCCATAAACAGCATAGAAAACTACGTGTATTGTCTTCAACCACACCTAATAACAATTTCTAATTTTTTCAAATCCTATTTTCTTGTATGTATTCAAAAAACGACGTTTGAAATGTATTTTGCAACTTCCACAGAACAAAGATAAGTTATATCCGCGCATTGAATTTTTTTATCGAAGTTTTAAAAATTAATAATCTAGTTCATTAAGGTCTCTTAATTTGTTCTTGAGGAAGAAGAACAAATGCTCTAAAGTTCTTGCCCAAAATAATTACAAATTTTCAAAAAAATGTTAAAGTGTTTTATAACTTTTTCAACAAAACATAAACGTTGGACATATCTACGAATAAAAATCGAATTGTATTCAACTTTAACAAATAATTAAGAAAAAGTCACTTTAAATAATTAAGATAGTTTTAAAAATTAATAATCTAGTTCATTAAGGTCTCTTAATTTGTTCTTGAGGAAGAAGAACAAATGCTCTAAAGTTCTTGCCCAAAATAATTACAAATTTTTAAAAAAAAATGTTAAAGTGTTTTATAACTTTTTCAACAAAACATAAACGTTGGACATATCTACGAATAAAAATCGAATTGTATTCAACTTTGACATATAATTAAGAAAAAGCCACTTTAAATAATTAAGATAGTTTTAAAAATTAATAATCTAGTTCATTAAGGTCTCTTAATTTGTTCTTGAGGAAGAAGAACAAATGCTCTAAACTCTTGCCCAAAATAATTACAAATTTTTCAAAAAAATGTTAAAGTGTTTTATAACTTTTCAACAAAACATAAACGATGGACATATCTGCGAATAAAAATCGAATTGTATTCAACTTTGACAAATAATTAAGAAAAGTCACTTTAAATAATTAAGATAGTTTTAAAATTAATAATCTAGTTCATTAAGGTCTCTTAATTTGTTCTTGAGGAAGAAGAACAAATGCTCTAAAACTCTTGCCCAAAATAATTACAAATTTTTCAAAAAAATGTTAAAGTGTTTTATAACTTTTCAACAAAACATAAACGATGGACATATCTGCGAATAAAAATCGAATTGCATTCAACTTTGACAAATAATTAAGAAAAAGTCACTTTAAATAATTAAGATAGTTTTAAAAATTAATAATCTAGTTCATTAAGGTCTCTTAATTTGTTCTTGAGGAAGAAGAACAAATGCTCTAAAGTTCTTGCCCAAAATAATTACAAATTTTTCAAAAAAAATGTTAAAGTGTTTTATAACTTTTTCAACAAAACATAAACGTTGGACATATCTGCGAATAAAAATCGAATTGTATTCAACTTTGACAAATAATTAAGAAAAAGTCACTTTAAATAATTAAGATAGTTTTAAAAATTAATAATCTAGTTCATTACTCTCTTTTAATTTGTTCTTGAGAAAGAAGAACAAAAATGCTCTAAAGATCTTGCCATAAATTTAATATAATTATGTATTTGGAGATTTTGTTTGAAATAAAATTTAATATAAGTGATATAAGTTTGAGCCGCTATTGTCAATAGGGTTTCTTAATTATAAATATGTATTTTTAACGCATGATTGAATACGATCAATGTTGGTAAGGAATAATAATGTATATATGTAATTTATGCTTTAAAAATTTTTAAATGATTATAAAAAAATTAAATTTCACACTTTTAAAAGAAATAAAAATGAAAGTGGAAGGAGATTAGGTACACTTTGAAGCGTTATCGTTGCGTATCTTCTCAACTTATTAATCAATGCTAACACTATGACTTGTTAGTCACAAAAATTTCAAAAAGCAAGAGTGTTAAGAGACAAGAGAGGGAGAAATCAGGAGCAATTCCTTTTATACATTTCCCCTAGATACCAACTTTTCAATTTTTTTTCTACATTACACACAAAATATTCTAGCTTCTGATTGATCTAAACAAAATTATAAACTTAACTAAAACATAAATTATGCTATATCTTTTTTAATACAATTCGGATTTGATTTTTAATTACAGATTTGGAATCAGGGAAAGATTTCGCATAAAAGACACTTCACAAATCCTATTTCGCTTCGATAAATTTCATTCTGACAATTTATAATCTAAATTTACTAATATCAAAAAAATCTTACAACCTACAACTAAACTAATTACATATTCAAATTCCACATAAGAAACTGTATCAGAATACATTTATTTCAACCCATTTTATTTGAATTTTACAATATTTCCACCTTCACATCTAAAATTTAGGTAGTTAACCTAACTTTTCTAATTTTATTACATATTTATAGTTAAATTCCTTGTTGAAATGAAGGAAACCTACTATTAAATGTTTTTATAATTTATTTTAAACTTATCTTGTCCTATAAAAAACTATATTTTTGTGAAATTCTTACAAATTATACTTAACCTAACTTAATATAAATTTACTTTTAATTTATGTAATAACTGTTTATAACACTTGAAATGTTCATAAAATGTGTTCTTATATCTGTCTCTAACACCAATACTGTTCACTTGTACTCTATAGTTCTTAATTTTGTCATTTCACATTTTCACATTGTTTAACTATTTTGTCAATGTTTGTATAGAATTTGCAATTTTATATTAAATATCACACTGCACAATTGTTGTTCATGTACTTAATTATGTTTTTAAGTCACTATCGCTTCTTATGCATGTTTTATATACTTTGTCTTTGAATTACAAATATATTATGTTCTTTCATATTTCAAATAGTTTATGCATTGTACCTAATATTATACATTCTACATATTATAATTATCATACTCTATGTGATCAATATCTGATATGTGTTCAAAATATTAAAATTCATTGAATTAAATGCGAAATTACATAAATATGTTACACGAAACTAATCGTATCCATTAATATTAATCATGTTGACTTTTCTCACATGCTACTGATATAGCTCAATGCCTTTATGAAAATAACAACCTTGTGCAAACCCCACAAAGCCTATTTTGTCACATCAAAATCATAATTTTGCACTCGTAACTATTTTCTCATTGAAAACGAACTGTATACTTCCACAAATTCATCTAACTTGCCTACTATAGAGAATTTCAAACTCAATAAACATAGATACACACAGTCCCAGAAGTTACGTCTAAATTCATTTAAAGTTCAAGGGTCTATAGTTTTTGGAGAAACGCTCGGACACGTCGATTTTTATTTTTTACTGCGGTTTTTTGGTGGTAAAATTTTGTATATAGGGTGGCCCAAAAATAAGTTGCACCACCAACTTGATTTTGTCAAATGGAAATACCTGTTTTTTATTTCATTTTATGAATCTGATTTGAATGCTGAGTAAATCTCATGTACCATATCCTATACCTAAAGTCAACAGATCTCGAGGAATTTACAATTGAAGGTATCAACAATTAAGGCCGTATCACGGAAGGCATCCTTTGTTTTCTGTCAAAAGGAACAATTTATTTAAAAACACAGCAACAAATCAAATCAAATGTTCAAAATGTGCAACATTTGCGGCTTGACAATAACCAAGGCGACGAATAAGCTCTCTTTGCACGTTTTCTACCACTTCGCTTTCAATATCTCCAGATTGTTTGGCCTGTCAACATATGATTTTGATTTGAGATAACCCCACAGAAAGAAATCCAACGGGTTTAGGTCGGGTGACCTAGCAGGCCATTCGATAGGTCCTCTCCTTTCTATCCACCTATTAGGAAATGTTTCATCCAAAAGTACACTATTTCGGAAAGGACAAATGTTGAAATTCGACGTCAGAAATAAATTGACATACACAACGGAATGATAACATGTACCTATTGTTTATGGATCACGTTGGATAAGATTATTTTGCAGGTGTTCTTGATAGTTTTATAAAGACAATATTTATTTTTTTTCATAAATATCTCGAGATCTGTTGACTGCAGGTACATGGTACATGAGATTCAAAGTAGATTCAGAAAATGAAATAAAAAGCAAGTGTTTTCATTTGACAAAATCAAGTCGGAGGCCGTAACTAATTTTTGGGTCGCCCTATATACAAAATTGTACCACTTTATACCTTACTTTAAATTAACGGGGCAACAGCGCGTATGTGCTATTTTTGATAAGTTTGCTTAAAGGTTATTTTACGTATTATTAGCGCTAAACCAACTTGTGTGTGAAGATAAATAACAGAATTATAAGCTAAAGCAAATAGCTTGTTATTAACATAAATACTTACATCTCTGACCGCTTAAACATATATTCAGAAAAACTAAAGCAGTCTAAATTCGTTTATAAAATGGTATAATAAAAACACGTGCGTGTCGCTGCAAATCAAATGCAACACTGGTCATTGTATTCAGTTTCGCTCCAATCTATTAGAGTTTAACGAAAAATGAAATCTGCGATGTTCCCCGATCGCGCTATTACCCCAACCTCCTCTACTATTAAATGTTTTGCATAATTTGATATGTATATGTGTGCTGAGTGTTTATATTTGTAACATCTAATGTGTTCTTTGTATCTAATATCAAACTTCCTGTATTTGTTCACTATAAACAGAATTACAGAATATGCAGTTCAATTTATAAATACCCGACTTCAAAATGTAGTTAGTTGAATCTATTAATTTATTTGGTTTAACAGTAATGACATTGCTCTATGTACTAAGGATCTATATGCAGCTAACTTACGTGTTGTATGGTGACATGAATCGTTTGGAATTGCAATGTATGTATGTGTAGGTTTCTGAATATGGAGAACTCAAACTTGTTCTGTGTATTAGTTTTTACGTGTAAATCTAGAAAATTAATAGCGCTATTTTGTTCTTTCTCTAGTGTAAATTTTATGTTAGGATGCATTTTGTAAATCTAATGAACTATCAAAACATACTAAGGCATCATCAACATAACGAAACTAAAATACAATCTCTTCAGAAACATTTGATCTTCTAAATTGTCTATAAAGATACCAGCTAAAATGGGTGAAATTGGACTGCCCATAAGTAAACCATTTTTTTGTAGATAAATCTCATTATTGAATGAGAAATCATTTAACACAGAGATCAAGTAAATGAATTAACTCAATTTTTGTAACTAATTCAACATTATCATTAAATAAAAAATTACTTAAAAAACTCATACCTTCTTGAGGGGTATTTAGAATACTTATTAGTAACATCAAAACTAAAAGCATATTAAGTAGTAGTAACTATATGTTTTTAATTTATTAATTAGTTCTAAAGAATTCTTAATAGAATGTTTTGATGTGTACTTTAAATTGTTTATTATTATGTGGTTTAGTTTATTTGCTAACATACGATCAAGAAATTACTAGTCTAATGGGCATATTTGGTTTGTGGAGTTTTATAAGACCGTTCTTGTATAAAACTTGTATAGTTTTGAATGTTTGCGGGTTTTTGTATAAAATTTGTTGTGTCAGATAGTGCAGTTTTGTAAACTTTGTCTAATATCTTTTTGAAATTTGGTAGTAGGATTCTATTTAAAATTTCTGAATTTTCCTTACTAATAAAATCATTAACTTTCCGCATATCCTTTGAAATAATTACTAATTTATCTGTTTTAGCAGAAATTAGATTATTTTTGTTAATTTTATTCTTAACTGATTTAGTAAATAAGTGTAAATTTTGTCCTTTTTCAACGAATACTCGTTAAGTAAATTAGTAATTTGAAATTTTGTATAATTATTGTGATCATTTCTAAGATGCGTTTCGCATATTCTACTGCCAAAATCTCTTTAATTTTGGTAATGAATATAGTAAAAGCGCAAAACTTAAAACCTCTGTTAATAAATTCTAATTCTTTGTTATTAATTTTATTATTTGACAAGTTTACGAATCTTGAATTAAAATTGTTGGAACTGTTCTGATTTATGTTTGTTCTATGTTGATGGTGTTGTTTCTTGATAAGTTTTAGAATTTTATGTATTTTTTATGGTTGATGTAACTAAAATTTCAGAATAAAGTACGTTTAAATGTACATACACGTTATCTCTAATTCAAAACCATTTTTTAGCTTCTTCCTTAAGCCATCTGCTTTGAGCGTTCTTAATTATCTTTTCAGCTACCGAATTTTTTATTCTAGAAAACAGGTTAACGTGACTATGTATCACCTTTTTCTTTAAGCGTTCTTGGTTAAACAATACATTTTGACTTGCTATTTCCATGTTTAATAAGTTTCTTATATAATCTGGTTATTCTTCTAGCGAAGGTTCTTTGATCAAATTTGTATTCTTTAACCTTACTTCATGGTATTCCATATTTAATAATACTAATGTTTTAAGTACAATATAATTCCACAATTTCTTTTTTATAATTACTTATTTCTCTACGGGTTGCAATACAACATATATCATTATCAAGATAAAATATCGAAACTACAAGTAGTTATAGTAACGAATCATTAAGGTAACCTGTTCGTTCATTAAAGATAGTTTCTGTTTATGTTCATAAATTTCAGTGATTATGGACTCTAACCTTAGATTTAAGGCACAAGTCTCAGAGATGATAAAAGCATTTTTAAATTTAAAACTGATCTTTCAGAATCGACACAGCATTGGTCAAGATTTAAAAATTATCCTATGTGAGTCACTTGTCCTCTCGCAGTTTAACTACTGTGACGTTCTCTATGGACCTTGCTTAGATGCTACCGACAAACAAAGAATTCAAAAATTCAGAATTCTGCCTACGCTTGATTTATGGTATAAGGAAGTATGAACATATTTCACACAAATTAATTGATACACAGTGGTTAAATATGAAAAACAGAAGATTTGTGCACTGTGCTACTCTGTACCATAAAATCATTACTGGCAAAATACCACCGTACCTCTACGAAAAGATAAAGTTCAGTGCTAACACCAGATTCTGTTCTAAATTACCCCTCCTCTGCATAAAACCTCACATTTTGAACGCTCTTTTAGTTATAATATCGTCAATGTTTATAACTCACTACCTGACTATTGCAAAAAACTAACCACGAACCAGTTTAAAAGCATGTCCATCAATTCATACTTGACCGTCAAATGTTGCAGTAAAATAATGTTGAAAATAGTAAACTACTCATTCATAGTTAATCAGTCATCCTTTCTTTACTTATTCTAATTCTAGCTTGGTCAATTATGTTAAATTCATTTACACTGTCCACCATCACTATGTACTTTTACATTTACATCTACACATAAACTTCTCCCTAAATTGTAATCTTCCGTTCAAAACTCATGCTAAATAAAATGGGTTAAGTGGAAGAGCAGAAGTAGACGTATGTAACTACTAACTGAACTTCCCAGTTGGTTACATGCACATGCATACTTATATAGGTAATTTTATACAATTTCATGTAACTGTAACCGTGTGCATCAAACTAATAAAGGCATTATTATTATTAAATTTCGAATGCTTCCAAAACATCTAATTTGCCTTTTTTAGTAAAATATCTGGTGTGGAACACTACACGGCCATCCAACCTACAAAATGGATATTAAAAGAAATGAAATAACATTTTTTAAGGATAATTATGCAACCTCTTTTATAAGAAGTTCATTACGAAAATAGGCAACATTGTAAACGAAAAATAATAATCTATGTCAAACAGACGTTTAAAACTTCGTGACACACAGAGGTTAACAGACATCTAGATGCTAACTTAAATTAAAAGAAATGAAACAGTTTGAATTTCAATTTTTTTATGAACTGTGCAACCTCATTTATTTCACATTATAAACAAATGAACCCTTAGTTACCGTAACTGTAATTATGTTCATAACTCTCTAAGGAGTTATACTAGGCAGTTATAGATCTAAAACTCCCTCTAACGTATTTCTAATGTATTTGCAAACTTGTCAGTTGATATATCCATGGTAACCATGCCTACTTAATTTGTAAACAACGTTCGTTTAATTTATAATGTATTAGGATGAAATAAAATTGTTTATCTATCACGTGAGTGATAGATATGTTAATAACCTCCGGTAACTTAAAATCTGTTGCTCTCGGTAATTAACATCTTCGTAACTCCCTTGATACATAAATAACTATTTTATACGTTCATAACGAAAACACGCAACATTGTAAAAACAAAAACAATAATCTATGTTGCTTTATATCAAAAACCTTTATAATGAAAATTTATGTAAAATAAAATTTTTATACCTTTGAAATATGTAGTTGTTTTGGCAATATTTGATAAAAACCAAACACTACCTGTAATAAACCCCCCTCTCCGCCGCTGGATTTCTCCAAAATTGAATCAGCTCTAAGCGAAACGAAAACAAGCTTAAATACAAAATTTTAAGTACGTAGGTATTGACGTTCTGGAGTTATCGATACTAAAATAATCCATACACACACGCGCACAAGCACACGCACACGCACAATTCACGCGCACCACGCACGCACGACACACGCACCAGCACATACGCCACGCACAGCACTCGCCACACATCACTTGCAAAACTTGGCCAAAGTTGTAAAATGACCTAATAAGTCGATTTAGCGATAGTGAAAAAAAAGTCGATTGCATAATCTTCTGTACCTACATATGTATATGTGGGTTGGAAGGTAAACATTAAAAGAAATGAAATAATTCGAATTATATTTTTTTTAGTGCAACTATGCAACCCCCTTTTTATGTGTTCATAACGAAAACAGGCAACATTGTAAAAACAAAAAAATAATCTGCCAGAATGACTTTTAAAACTCCATAGTTATTAGATATTAATATATGTAAGTTAACTTAAAAAAAATTCCAAAGCTCCCGCTTCTATAAGATATAAATAATGCAATATAACCATTTTATTCATATTTAATTAATTTTTTGACTTATCTTGCGTTATATTAAAAAACTTCGTAAAGCCCTTTTTGTTTTATATAAGGGTATTTTACTTGTTTATTATTTAATAGCTTGTGCTGTGCCCGGAGATAGCTAATAGTCGAAGACGGGAGCGGGTTCATAGATTGATTGACAACTATAAGATCAACACACAACAACCTAATTTATTTCCTAAAAAAGTATAATTCTAAATAGTCTACTTAAGTTACGCTAATTCACTTAAAACTAATAACATATTTTAATAAACATAAATTTTATTGCACAGATAATGAAACGCATTAAAACATAGAAACCGTAATGCAGGAAAAATTTCCAATATAATGCAAATAGAATAAATTTTAATAATGCAAGACGTAAAAATTACAATCTCTTCTGCAACCAAAAATTACAGTAGCGCCGTCAAACAAGGTTTATCCAAAAATCAAAATGATGTGCAACCGCAAAATAAACCAAATCAAACACAAAATTTAAATAAACAAACCGTAATAAACAATCCTAACAATAATAATTAAAATTAAAAATCTTGCCCATGGTCAAATAATGAAAATGAATACCGTCCTCGAAATAATTACACTACTTATTTGCCTCAAAATAAAAAAATAAAAAATTAAAAATTTGGTCATCTTCGTTCATATTGCCGTAATAAACCCATTTTATTTTGTTCCCGCTGTGGGAAAATAGGTATCATGTCAAGAAATTGTCCTTATTCAAATTCAAGAAACCGAAGTTTCAATAAAAAGGTGTGAAGCTTCAAACATTAGTTTAAAAACTAAACAACAAATCCCCTTTGATCTCCGTCCTTTTATAAATATCGAAGTAGAAAATACAAATTTTATTGCTTTAGTAGACACCTGCTCAACAATTACATTCATAAGTGATACAGTAGCTAATATGTTACCCCAAAGTGCACAATTACCTGAACTTGTAAAAGCTACCGGAATAAATTGCCAAACCGTAGAAAGTAGGCAAGCTTTTTATACCGAATTTAAAATTTTAAGTACCAAAGTTCGTCATCGAGCTCATCATGTTCCAACTTTGTAATATGAAGCGGAAATTTTTGTTTAGAAAATAGAATTGTAACTCGAGTGGAGCGTGAAACCACACCACTTTAACTGAAACCGAACTCACCAAATTAAATTCATTTTTAGAGACCGAATTAGCCAATTCCGAACAATACCAGGCACCACAAATTTAATTGAACATGAAATCCGTTTAACCGATTACCCACCGATAAAAAAAAGATGCCGACCATTAAATCCGAAAATGCAAAGTTAAGTGAATGCTGAATTAGATCGTATACTAGCAGAAGGTAAAATTGAACCGCCAAATAGTGCATATTCGTTTCTGGTATTAGTTAAGAAAAGAAACGGAAAACCGAAATTTTGCATTGATTTCCGAAAAATCAATGACATTTCTATTAAAGATGCGTACCCGCTCCCGTTTGCAAACCATATCCAAAATAAGTTACGTTGAGCCAAGTACATATTTACTATCGATTTAAAAGATGGATACTGGCAAATAGCGTTAACCGAACCGTCTAAAGCAATTACTACTTTTACAGTACCGACAAGGGGACTATTTCATTTTATAGTTATGCCTTTTGGTTTGCATTCTGCCCCTGCTACGTTTAAACGATTGCTAGACCGTATTATCGGACCTGGGCTCGATCCGTATGCATTTGCATATCTAGACGATATAATCGTTCTAGGAGATACTTTCTCTGAGCATTAAAAAATTTAAGAGAATTTTTTCGCCGTCTCCGACTAGCAAAGCTAAAAATTAACACCGCAAAGTGCGAGTTCTGCTGCAAGTCTCTAAAATATTTAGGACAAGTAGTAAGCAATGGGGAATACAAACCGACCCCGATAGAATGGCACAACCGCACAATATAAAACACTCGAAAGTCTCTTGGTAAACATTTAAAATAGTAGCACTCTTGACAAAACTATTATACAAAAATATACGGTGGCACTGGAAAGATGAACAAGAAACCGCTTTTAACAAATTAAAAACCGCCCTTACTAATGCACCGATCCTAAAATATCCAGACTTTCACAATTTCAACCGATCACCAGTCACTTAAGTGACTGAATTCAATAAAATCACCTTCTGGACGTTTAGCCAGATGTGGGCTGTGTTTACAGTAATATGATTACGAAATTAAATACCGAAAAGAAGCGTTCAATAATGCATCTGATGCATTATCTCGCAATCCACTACCGGCGAAAAGTAATGAGGTACTGCCGTCGAACTACCAGATTGTTCCTGGTATGTTAATAAATTTTGTGGAGTAGAAAGCCGACCGGAGGTTTTTCCTGATTATTGTATTAAAGAAGGCAAACTTTACCGTCATTTTTATATAAACAGTTTTAAAGAGGAGTTAAATAACGAAGCTTGAATTATGTATTTCAACCGCAGACCGTATTCAAATTATTTGGGAAAATTATGATTTACCAACCGCTGGCCACTTAGTTATCACAAAAACTAAAAACCGAATTTTAAATTTTTATTATTGGCCCGAATGATAAGATATATTAAAGAATATGTCCGTTAATGTGATTCTTGTCAAAAATTAAAATTCGCAATTACAAACCGCAGGTAAAATGAATATGTAACCAAATTGTGCACCATGGGATCATAACACAGATCTAGTAGGCCCATTACCCCGTTCAATAAAAGGTCACCAATATTTAGTAGTTTTTCAAGAGAGATTCACAAAGTGGGTCTGCGCGAATGCAATGCGAAAGCCAACCGCCGCCGTTGTATGCCATAACCTATATGACGAGGTAATAATGAAATTATTATGACAGCAAAATATTAAAAAAATTATTGTCAGACTTGGGAATTGTCCATTCTCATATTTATACACGCCCCAAGCAAACCTGGTAGAATGTGTTAATCGAACTGTAAAAACTATAATTGCACAATTCTGTGAAAATAAACACCGACTTTGGGGCAAACACATTAATGAATTTACATTCGCAATAAGTAGCGCCGTTCAGGAAAGCACAGGATTTTCTCATGCATTTTTAAATTTTGGCCGTGAATTAAAGTTTCCTAACGGATTTATCCGTAAAAATGAAAACATCCCGAATGAAAATGTAGATATAAACCGTACCGACATAGCTAAATATAATGCCCGTTTAGAACAACTTCAGGAAATATTTAACCTAATCCGTAAGAATTTAGCTACATCATTTAATTCACAGGCAAAACATTACAACCTGAGAAGACGAGAGTGGAGACCGACCGTAGGTAGCCTAGTGCTACAAAAGCAACACCCACTCTCAAACGCACCGTTAGGCATTGTCGCCAAATTTGCACGAAATTTTTAGGTCCGTGTGTTATAACAAAAGTAGTGTCACCTAAATTTAACCTAAAGGATCCCGTAACGAATCAAAAGATCAACAGAATCCATGTAAAGATCTGAGGCCGTACAATACCGATTAAACATCAAATTAATTATTCTTGATTACAAATAAATAAGTATGT
Source organism: Vesta saturnalis (assembly GCA_036346205.1). Lineage (NCBI taxonomy): Eukaryota > Metazoa > Arthropoda > Insecta > Coleoptera > Lampyridae > Vesta > Vesta saturnalis. The sequence continues at coordinate 1,593,563 of JARFJB010000603.1, forward strand.
TTTAGTTAGACCGTCAACATTGCATACAAAAAAATGGTTTTGTGAGTACCGTAAAAAGTGTAGCAGGTAAAGAGCTTAATTTGACCGCCCACCGAAGTCCTTTCGCCCCAAGGATGCGCCCTTGGCTAACCATGCTGTCATCCATAAGGGTGGCCCATGTCCCCTTTTACCTATCCTTATCCTTACCGTCCTCCAAACCCACCGTTTAATCTAGTTTATTTGTAGAAGTAATCCGAACGAACTGGGAAAGTCCGAACTACAACACTAAGGTGATACCAGAAACCGATGTACAAAAGTTGACACCGTAATTAATTCTCATTCTACATCATAGCGTAAGTTGTTTTTTTTTAATTACGGCATCTAACCTCTCTAGTCACGTACCGTAAAATAATACATAAATGTGTCCGAAAATAAAATCAATTTCACCGACATTCACAATCATTTGTAGTCAAATCGTAATTTTAGGCATAGTTTTTTCTCCCTTTTTTTTAGATCTAGGCAAATTAATTTTATTTTATTAGAAAATTAGAACCGTTACATTTAACTATCATTTAACGTTATTCATTTAGGGGTAGGACAATTTGTTTAATTTTTTTGCAAAGAATTTCAGTTTTATTTATTTTTGTTTCAATTATTTTGTAGAATTAAGACCATCTTTAATGGAAGTAGTTCAGCTTTTTTTTACTATTTTTTTTAAAGTAAACGGGGAGTGTGAAGATTAGTTTCTTTTTCCTTTTTACTCGGCTAATAACAAACCGTAATTAAGTCCGTCAAGCAATTAATTATGCACCGTTTGATATTGATAAGAGTAGAATTAAGGAGTACAGATAATAATGTCTGACTTTTAATAAAGGTCAAATAAATATAGTGTCAAGGTTTAGTTATTCAGAATAAAATCATTTATGATAAACAAAAATTGAAAAGATCTAAAAGATTGCCGTTAATTATAAATAGAAATGTTCTCTTTTTATACCGAAATTAAAACTTGATCAATAACAAGTTAGTTTGTAGTAAAACGCGCATTTTATAGATAGAGATAAGTAAACCGAAGCATTCAAAAATAGACTTTCAAATCCAATCAATATAATTAAGAGAGTTTTAAATTGATAAAATAATTAATAGTTAACACCGATTTTATAAATCAATTGACGTTTTTTTTAGAATAGTAGAAATTTTGTCCGTTTGGGTGGCATTGTTCTTGAGGGGGAGCATGTGTGAGTCTCAAGTGTGGTAGTCATGGTTTTGTCTCTGCGGGTACCGTCCAGAGACATACTAACTTTTGTAATTATAGAGAAAACACAGTTCACTGATTTACTCCTGAAATTAAGAATTAAAAGTTAAGTACGCAATAATGGTTATAATGTTCGCAAAATAACTTTAAGATAGTAATAGAATATAATCTCTCTGCTATTGTATAAAATTTTGTATATTTAAATAATGCGAACGCCGACAGATGTGTCAAACAGTAATTAGCTTTTGTAACTGCGTGATTTTGAAATGATAGAAGTGTTATTAATTACTAATTAAACCGTTAGATAGGACATGCATTTTTAATAGAAACCGGCAAAATTTTATACCAATCGCTCCGTTATTCCACAATTAATAATTTTAGCACAACAGAAGTCTTAGATTATTGATTGATTTAATATTTATACGGTGTCGCCTCACCGTTGAAAACATGGAAAACATGGAATTCCCCTCTTTTAATATCTCATACTCTATATAGGGAAGTGCCCTGGTCAAAATGGTTATCTTTCGTTCTCACTGTCATAAGTATATAGATCGAAGCTGAAATTGTAAAAGAAGTATGAGGTAAAGAGTAGTTTAAAAATTGATTAATTTAATTAAACTTAATAAATACTTGCTCTGTAATTAAGTTTGAAAACTAGTTCATTTGTTTTGATACAAGTAGCAAAATTTGTTTTGCTATCGATAACCGCTCATATTTGAACCGTAATCATTGAAATTTAGATAAATTAATAGAGTTCACATTTATTAAGGATCATTCATTTTCATCCATCATTGATGAAGGAATTTTATTTGTCAAGGGAACCTGTGACCTCGTCTACCGTTTCTGCCGCCCGTTCGAATTAATTTAGTTTTAGGTACATCTTCTATCGCAAGATAATACCCTGAATTGTATCCTCCACTAGGAAACCCAACGCAGCCTGTTTGGAAAACCGTATACATTCAGAAGTGGATGCAAAGACCGCCTGAACAGTATCTTATCTTTGGGTGGCGCCAGAATCCGTTTTCTAGCCGCTGGAGCGAACGACCGCTGTCCGCAACCGTCCAGGAGTGTCACATATTAATAAAATACCGTAACTTAGTATAAATAAGTTTAAATAATAAAATATTTCCAAGCAAGGTTTAATTTTTGTGTTGGACTTCGTTGAGGCCAAGCTTCACTTGCCACCACCGAAACCCGTTACATCACTAATACTAATATTTCTCCGAAGGTCTGTCCACTCGTTATCATCAACATCTTTTAACTGCGGTTCATCTTGCATTAATGGTAATTATTCTCTTCATCAGAAGGCCATTATGTTTGGGACTGTCTCCATCATCACTAATAAGTTACTATCAGAGCTTATATTTTGGACCAAAATATAGAATCGGCGTTTTTGAAATCCGGCGGAATGTTATAGACCCTTTTGAATGAAGTAAATTAAGCCATTTCTTCCAAATCAAAGATCACCAGTGAACGTTAAACCATACATTTCCTAACGTACTGTTAGAGCACGGAACATGCTGCATCTGCGCTTTATCTAACTAAATGAGGCATACTTTCTGGTTAAATATAATCAGATGTCTATTTAATTTTATCTTGCGTGATTTGTAGTGCCCAAGAATCAAGCTCATTCAAATAAAGCGTATTATATTTAATGTCATTATCATACAGGGTTTGAATGAATTAAATGATGTGGGTTTATTTAAATTTTAGCCGAAGACTCCCTAATGAAGATGCATAAATTGTAGAAGTAGAACTATATCTGCATAAGCACAAAACCTATAGTCCAGGGCCCCGTGACAGATTACGATGACCAAAACTATCATAGATGATTTTTATTTATATGGTTAAATTAAAGTTAAAATGAAACCGGATTAACGTCGGCACCATAGTTGGGGTGCGCTGCGGTAATCACCCAAATATGTAAATTAATCATTAAGAAAAATGTGAAACGACCGAAGCTAAAATTTATGTATTAATTGTTTATGTTGTATACAATTGAAAAACTGTGAGCAGCTGAATGAAATACGGGAGATTACACGTCAGTCGCTTATATTAACCCTGTAAGGCGAACGTTTAGGTTACTAATACCACCAAAGCTTCCTTACTCTTCCACAAACAAAAGCGAGGCTATGTACATATCCAGTGGACTGTGGTAAGAAAGAATAAGATAACAATTATGAGTGCAATATCCAGCGAGTTCAGTGAGATGAAGGTTAGGAATACTTCTATCAACGTTTTTTACTAGATGTTATTCTATTTAAAAAACTTACTCTACCCAGCGATTGGTCAGTCTGTCCGTATGTGTATAAAATTTCTTTCTAACGGTTCAAAATTAAAAAAACTTACTTGAACCAACGAACAACTTAAACATTTGACACAATTTTGATGAAAGAAAAGAAAAGTAACGTGTTTTATTGCCTCCACAAAGGGAAGGGCGGGCTGCTCGAAATTTCCACGCTCCTTCAGCCACATCATCAGCCGAATAGAGCACAGGGTAAAAACACTTACTTTATCTATGAAAGCCACAGGTATAGACAAATCGAATGAGCACCGATGGGTTTACCACTATCTCCAGTTCCAGCTAATTTGAACGATCTGGAGGAGCGAGCAATACAAACAGCAAGTCACAAACTCAAGTTATTATTAATATATATGGACAACACTTTCATAGTCTGGACACAGACAAGAACTGAGCTGATATCTACAACATTTAAATGGAGTTCACGAAAAGATAATGTTTACAATGGAAATAGAAGACAATGAAGACGTATTAATCTACAAAAAGGTAGAACCACTAGACCACAAGGTTTATAGAAAACCGATGCACACCAACAGATACTGCAATGCTCAATCTCATCATCGCCCAGCACAGCTACAGTTGGTAGTCAACACGCTAATTACTCGATGCAAGCGACTGGCACAAAGCATGGAAGAAATCAAAACACTAAAGTCAGCCTTATTACAAAACGGATTCGACGAAAAGAGTCGAATAGGAAAAAGCAAGAAGAATATGAAGAACAAACAAACAAAGTACACTTATCGTACATAAAGAGAACAACAGACTGGATTAGCAGAATTATGAAAAAACACAATACCAAAGCGATATTTAAGGCGCATGAAAAGATCAGAACCGTATTGCCTAACCCAACAACCAAAATCAACCTAAAAGATCAAGGAATATGCAAGATTCGATATGGAGACTGTAGCCGAACGTATATATGTTAAACAAATAGATGAATTGGTGGTAAATTAGGAGAACACCGAACAGCAGTGAGGAAAAACGCCACAACTGTATCTTTGGCACAACATATTCAATCGACATCACACCATATCAATTTAGATTAGACCAGAAGGATAGCATCAGCAGAATATCAAACCAATGGAATAATCAGAGAAGCTGGAGTAGTCGAAAAAGGCCGAAACAGCCTTAATATCCGAGACGACGCGCAGATACTGCCTAATATATGAAAATTGGTATTAAACAAAGGCTGTCAACCAACAACACACAATAGACCTCTTAGTGAAGCCACAGAAAAAACAAGTGGGTAAGATTGGAGACTTTTGGAACACCACATTTCCAAGGTCCCACATTTCCAAGGTTACCACAATTTCAAGGTCCCACCAGTTAAAGGTTATGAAAGAAGTAGGTTAGTTTGCACTCAACTTTCCCACCCTACTCAGATAGACATCTCACTTTTTCAAGGCTTGTTCATGTAATTTTTTACACTTCTTTGATACCACACTTAGAACCAAATTAAAAAAAGATAATAATATGCTAATATACTTATTTGTTGTATCTACAAATGTAATCAGTGTATTATTCAGATATATGATTTTCTCTAGGAATAAAACATTTTGATTTAGTACAAGTGCAAAAGGTCCTTTCCACTTCAGTATCATTACACTTTGCGACGACGTGGTGCAAGTAATTGAGCGTACGTGCAGTGTGGTGCCCATCGGAGATGCTCCTGTAGCGGAGATGACCGCCATTGGCCAGTAAGATACTAACCGGAAATAATTTATTATATACAATACATACATTATGAAAAAAAACTAATTGTCCAAATAATACACTTCACCGCAGAGTATGCATGAATCATCTTCATATACCTCGTGCAGCATTGTTAGTGGCGCTCTACACGATGAGCACCACTATTCTGGGTGTGACATGTGGTAAATTGCGACCCATCTATCCATATGTGTATGATGGTCAATAACTCGGTATTCACTTGGTTGCAATGCCTTGTAGCCGTCATAGCATAAATTCATATGGCTAACAAGATGATAACGAGTATGAAGAGCAAATGTGTGTGAATAATATCCCAAATTACCCATGAAGGCATGATGGTGAAAGTAGCGAATTCTTTTACCTAGGTTGGCGAACCATTTAGTATTCCATTGCACACCTTCATATGTATTCTTTAATGCTTCTAATATCGTAGCCTTTTTTTTTTCAAATTGCACCCAGTTGATAATTAGTTCACATGCTCGCCGCACATTTAGATTAAAAAGTGATAACGGTTGGTAGCACTCCCTATCATCCCAATTGTTCTGTACTGGGCTAGCAGACATACTGACACTGGTGGAAATAACACTATACTATATGTGTAGTTATCCCTAATTTTAAAGAAAGGAAAGACGTTGTAAAAACATATGTATAGTTAACCTTGAAGAATAACATGATTGATATCGGCATTGTGTAACCTTGGAAAAGTGGTAAACGTGAGAGGTGGAGGACATTGTAAGTGTGGGAACCTTGAGGTTGTGACGACCTTGAGGGCGTGTGAACCTTGAAAATAATAACCTTGGAATAGTGGTAAACGTGAGAATAGAGGACATTGTAATTGAGTGAACCTCGAGAATGGGACACCTTGAAAATGTGGGGGGCCGGAAAGGTGAAGGAGACATCCTTGAAGTGATTGGTGAGATCCTGCCAACCTTGCAGGAACGCCATGAATAAAGGCCTTGAAACGGTAGGATTGCTGAAGTAACGTGCAGTGTGGCGGTCAAGGTGAAGCAGATAACCTTAACGGCAGAAATAGTGGGGAAATTAGGATATAAATGCAGAGGGAGTACATGTGAAACCTGTATTGTATGTAATGGAGAACATATTACGTGAAACGGTAGAAAATGCGAAAATTGTGAGTGTGAATTTAAGTGGATGTCGTGATATTTTAATTAACAATGTGCAGTACTTTTTAAATAAAAGTAAATCGAAGTAGGTTTCAGTCGTGAAACTTGGTGGATCTAAGAGTAATGGAGTCGTGTTTGATAAGCAGGAATGCCACATACTTATGGACAATCAAGGGATAATTACAAATTATTTTTACACACCTGAAGGAACATGGAATGGTGACAAATCTAGTGACAACAGTGGATCAGAAGTGACATAGTATATCTACTTACCTACTAAGATGCGTTCGAAAACGATATCGTATGGAACTATTAACAAGACGAAAATGATACGCATCTCTGATTGTGAAGAATCAGAAATCTGTTTAGGATGAGAGTCTATAGAACAGTTATGGAGACTTCTTTAGATAGTCAGTTACCGATTGGATTTAGTACCTACTATGGAATTTCCCGCATTTTATAATAAAATAATACATGCGGCAGAGGAAATGCCTGATGTTGATATACACAGGTTAATAGTTCCATTACATGATATATTTGATCTCAATGTAGCATGTGTTATGGAAACTGTAGAATTTGCAAAGGAGAAAATTGATATTGACGTAGAAGTTGCGAAAGCCGTTAATTAATAAGTGGGGATAACGACCAAAGCGAGAATATGGATAATAATACAGTTTAGTCAATATGTAGATGTGTTATAGTACAGAGTCGTGGCCTAAGGCTGTGGATTGTGTTAGTGCAAAGACTAATATGCCAATTTCAATCACTAAAATTTGATGCTGAACATGAAAAAGTGTATGGGCGGGGTACGTTTAGTGATGACTATTAGATAATCTAGTTTATAAGTATGGTAGTGGAATACGTCTGTGTGAGAAATATTTTCTATCGCATGACGATGGTGTAGAGTGGATTTGTTGTTTTAAGCGGTTAATACTAGACCTTAGAGAAATATCTCTGGAACAATTTGTACATGAAATAGAATGTCATTTACGGAATTATATTTCAACAGATGACAACACGACAAGTGAAGGAGGTCTGCATTAATAAGCTCAAAGGATGTAGTAGAATGGGAGCGAAAAGGAGAATGAGAACAGTTAGCAACACACTCTGCACGCGTTAGGAAAAGAATAGAAGAGTGTAGTCAAATACTTTCAGCTATCCTGGAAAAGCAACATCGTGCTTACGTATTTATGAAACGCTTTAGTAGTGTATAGCATTGTATGTATTGCTAATAAATAAAAAAATAAAAAAAGAGTTATTTATTACATCATATTACAATATGTAAAAGGAATTGTACAGAACATATTATATAATGTGTTTGTTAGAAATCCATGAATTGTGAGAATTATCAAACCCTAACCATTTAACGAGAGACAGATTACCTCGACGTCGTATTACACGTTCAATTAGGTGAATGTCAGGATGGCTTATAGGAACGTCCCTGTATTTCTTCATCTCGACTATCACGTCCCTGTATTTCTTCATCTCGACTATCACGTAATGTGTAGGTAATTGGATTGGAACGTTTCACTGCTCATATTCGAAAGACTTCGTAACTCCAATTAGGTGTGTAACACTTAGAGAATATGCTTCTGTATTTGGTAGTACGTACATAATCCCACATTTTAAATTTAGGTGTCTTACGGTCAAGAACTTTATGACATTTTAAATGTTTCAAAATAGAGACAGCATTATTTTCCGTTACTTCCATAGGTTTGTATCCGGTGGTTCTATGCTTTCTTGAATTATAATCCACAACAATTTGAAGTAATGTTGATAACCATTTATAGGAACCTTGCATACTGAATGTTTTCCACATTATTGCTTTAAGAGTGCAATTTACACGTTCAACTATACTACTCTTCAAGTTGGAATAACTACTGTAATGATTAATATTAAATTTTTTCATAATTTTTTTTAATTCACCATTATAAAACTCCGTTCCCATGTCAGTTTGTATATGTGTAGGCGTCCTTTGCAAACCAGACAAAAGTTTATTCATTACATCTGTGACTAGTTTACCATTCTTGCGATTGATGGGAAAAGCTCAGACATATTTAGAGAAAGCATTTATTATCACTAAAATGTATCGTTTCCACTAAATCAGCTTGAAACAGAACATTTAAACCTTTTAGTACTACACAACGCCGCGTAAAATTTCTTCTTGCTGGTTTGTGCAGTTCTTCAACAATATCAGCTTTACTCATTTTATCGCTTTCGATTTTAGGAGAATCTCTATGATGTTGTTATTTCGTAAATTTGACACCGCCTGGTATTATAAGTTGAATCACAGCTTCCTTACGTGTAGTTTGACTAATTAGAAACATCGGTGTCGTATATAGTAGATCATCCACCTGAAGATGAAGAACTCGAGATGACCACATACAACTCACTATTGTGCACGCTGTATAAGGAAACAAATATTTGCCATCTGTAACCAATGGAATATCTACTATCTTCTTATGCAATAAACCTTGTAAGGTAAAATAAGTTTCTTATATATATATATATATATATATATATATATATATATATATATATATATATAACCTTGTTTCGTGGCATCACTGTGATAATATGTAATATGTTTACCAAATTTATCCATTGTCATTTGATGGTGAAGGTGTCCACCAAATTTATCTATTGATATCAGTGCTGGATATGTAGTAGTATCTATAGTGATGGTCGTTGTAACAATGAAATGAAATGAATATAGTAATAGGTTTATAACCAAAGATCCTACTTTATTACTTTCGCTTTACGTAATTCGTCAATTATGTATATATATATATATATATATATATATTATTTCGTTGTGATTGCTAGTATTTCCTGCCGACATTGATCCCAATAACTCCCGCAACCAATCCACTAATTTATTCGGATCATTCCAAGGTACAAACTCAATCGCTTTATTATATCGTAATAGTTGCATTCCACCCCCTCTTTTGGAAGTTGTGCGAGATCTTGTGGCAGGAGGTGCAATAGCTGATGTAGCGGGTCGTTTTTTAGGGTGAAGTAATGGTTTAATGATCTCAATGTATTTCCTATTAGTTCCTTTGGTCATCTGGGTTATAATTACGTCGAGCAGCATTTGTGCGACGCAAAATGTCATTGTATTGCTGCAGATCACTCTTTTTGTATCCCGTAGGAGCTTTTTTAAAAAGTAGCTCATATAAACCCCGAGTTCCATCATAGTCGATGATCCATCAGGAAGAGCGATACGAAAATTCTCTCCAACAAAGTCTAGTTCAGCGTCACCAATAAAAATTTCTCTTTTTCGGGAAGAAAGTGTATACCGCATGTTAAATCATACTCGTCTTCGGGATCTCTAAACATACCTTCCACATAATTTTCGCTAATCCTTCATACTGACTTAGGTACTTTTCAAAGGCCGGTTGAAACCCAGCAGCTAACAGTTCTGATTTCAATTATTGTAAAGTACGAATCTCCCTCTCGTCATCATGTGTGGTATCAGCAATCGCAGCTTCCTCTAAAACTTGTGGAATGGCGTCAGGAACAAGAATACGTGGTGCCTTCCGAGTTCCAGATGTTTTAGGCGTATGATGTAAAAAAACTTCCATTTCATGTGCAACAGGTTCAGTTTTTCCGAATTCTGATGTAAATCGTTCAGCTTTTACGAGAGAACCATCTTGTTTAGTAATCAATTGTTTCAATGGTTGTGTTATACGTTTAAAGTGTGCCTCCATTGCACGGTCTGTAAATGCAGTATCTTCCTTTAAACTAGCATATTTTTGTTGCACACTCCAGCGGGATACAAAATAATTAAATCCCCTCTACATGTCACCTATTTATCTATAAATACATCCACCATTTCAAGCATAATACGTAAAATAGTAGACCAAGACGAAGACCACGTCAATTTTAACGGTGAAGTCATAACGATAGGATTACATTTGAAGAAAAGATGGAGACGCGGTATAACACATGTGCGTGTAACCACAACAAAGTGAACTATAAAAGATCGAAGTGTGGAAATGCGAGAGTCACTAAGAGGTCAACCCTCAAAGCATTGACAGCGCAGAATAGAGAATACTTGCAATGTCTTGGTTTCATAGTAATACAATCAGTATATTAAACGTAAACGAAAAAGTTGTTGATAATGCCATAGTAAATGCCGAACTCCACACCCATCAACCATATACTACGAGATTTGGAAACAATGATGAAATCAGAATATTCATTCAGGAAGACATGTGCACTTTACCATCAGAAAGTTATGTCTACGTAGAGGGAAGATTGCTGAGGGAGTATGGTGCCGTCTCTAACACCGCGCGTTTTGTTAATAATGGCATTGCATTTTTATTCAGTGAAATTAGATACAAAATGAATGGAATAGTGGTAGTTTCCGTTACGAAAGTTGCATTAACATCTACAATGAAAGGATTGGTATCATTGACACCCAACGACCTCTCTCGTCATGAAAATACGAGTTGGTTTCCTACCTCAAATAGTACACTAACTAATGCGTTATGGTATTTTAATGTTTGTGTCCCTTTGAGAATGCTAATTGATCTTGCGGAAGATTACAATAAAGTGATTTTGAACATCAGACAAGAATTAGTTTTAATTGGAAGTAACATTGATACCGATGCAGTAATTTCAACTGATGCAGATGAAGTACTAAAAGTTAACATAGATAAAATATATTGGAAAGTTCCGCACATCATTCCAGCATTAGGGGAGGAATTGGCGTTAACGAAGTACATCGATAAAAATGTAAATACTCCAGTAGCATTTAGAAGTTGGGAAACAAACATATATCCAGCAGTTCCCACAACAGATAAACATACATGGGCCATCAAAACACCGACTAGTGTAGAAACACCTAGATACATTATTATCGGATTTCAAACGAGGCGAGAAAATAATGTTTCTCAAGATATGAGCAGATTCGATAAATGTGCACTAAAGAATATTAGCGTATTTCTTAACACGGATCGTTATCCGTATGACAATTTAAACGTAAATTACGATAATAATTGCTTTGCAACATTGTATGAAATGTTTGCTAACTTCCAAATGTATTATTATCAAAGAGATGGTCAACCATTACTCACACCTAATCAATTTACGATAGTCGCACCATTGATAGTGGTAGACTGTTCGATTCAAAAAGAGACATTACACTCTAAAGCAGTAGTACTTCGTGTAGAATTCGAAACAGCAGTCAACATACTTGCGAATACGACAGCATACTGTGTTATACTCCACGATCGCTTAGTTACGTATAACGCGTTAACTAAAGCAGTAAGACAGTTGTAATACGATGCCTATCATAGTCGACGTACAAGGCTTTAAAATTTCAAAAGTTTTTATACCGAAAGAACTCGCAATTTTTAATGGAACCCAAGTAGCCCAATTCATAATTAACGCTGTATAAAATGGAAAGAGGGGTATACACCAATTTCGCAGAATTCTCATTCGCTTCATTCAACCTACAGATACTGTCTACGTCAAGGGTACAGAGAAAGCGGATTACATCAGAAAATTTGTTACACAACCCGTTATAAAACTTGAGGAACACTTCCTGCTTTGCAACCAGTTTGTTATCATTGTAAATCATTATGCCACTGCGCTCTGTCTAATGTATACCATCTGCACGATACTTATGTAATGCAGTAAAGCTTGTACACTTACACGAGAATGAATTATGGCATAATAATAGTATGTATTCCACCAAAAAGTTATTACATTAAGTAGCCGACCTGGAATGGTGTATCGATATACATATTAACATGTATGGTTATACATGCTCATAGCTTCATTATGGGCATAATATGTACACAACTAAAACTAACAAGCATCAGTACCCAAACTATTAGTTACTAACTGGATTATACAAATTCATTTGCCTAGCAACCTCTAGTAGACCACTCAAAGGATTGGCATTCTTCAATTCCGGAATTCGCCAATGCCCCCTCGCCAATATGGTACACGTGTCACTTAATCGATACTGTTTGTCATCCTGGGATCTAAAGGCGATTTTGTTTAACATCTCAGTATGTGTATTATGCAAAGTTGATCTAAACACGAACATTTTACACATTACTGTTTTATCAGACGCCTCCGCAACAGATTTGTAGCCTACCTCCGTCAGCGCTTTTTGAATAACGATTTTCTTAACACCTTACACTTTCTTAACCACTTGATCATCAGCAAGCTTTAGACAATAAGATTTTGATCCTACTCTATAAAACTATTGAATAGCTTTCCCTGCATACTCATCTTTCATTCTACCGGCGACAGATGTATTCGTAGTAATACCATGCAGACCGTTTTGATAGTTGGATGTGTCATATTCATCAACATTATTCCACATATGGGCATACACATCATCAGCTGTTATCTCGACAATTAAAGAATCTGTGTCTGTACAGAGCAACGTTACATTATTACCGTAATGACTGCGCAAGATGTCGTAAAAAAATCGATACATTATAATTTTGGAAAGATTTAAAATGCTAAATCCAACATATACGGGTTTGTCATAAGTAACGACCTGTTTGGACAATTCCACTGCAATAGTTTATCAGTAAATTGAATAAAATACTTAAATTGCGGTTTTGCGACGTACCGTGCTAGACCCAAGCGACGTCCGTTATTTTCCCAATGTGTTAATAACTTTATTACTCTTTTTTTGTCGACATTCTCTATTGTTTTACCAAATACACCATTGTTCATGCATTTAAAGAAATCCTTTTCAAATTTGTTCTTAGCTTGATTTCGAAGAGTTGTATTAAGGTCTATGTATGGTACTAGCCAAGGACTTTGACGAAACTGTAAAACTCTATGAATATGAGTAACAATTAACCCATGCTGGATACATTGTTTTAAATATCGGTAATGTGTAACATAGTTGGTCTTATCACATAAGTTAGGAATTAATTTTTCCTCCTTGGAGCGTGGTGTGCAGATCATTTCAGGAAAAAAAGGATAATTATTGTTTTCATCATGCAGGTGGTGGGGATAGTGTATATCCAATATCAGCATCATCATTAATCAAAGTTTTGAATTTCCTCTTCAGTTAACCATTAAACCGAGGAAAGTGTTGCTCCATACTCCATCCGTATAAATTCGTGGCATCTAAATACTGTAAAAAGACTTTTTGACGATTAGGATCATAATTTGGGACAAACTCGTTGTTAGCAATACTTGTTCGCTTAACACAAGTACTCACTCCACCACGAATAGTTCTTAAAAAAGTGGTACATATCCATATCAGTCAATAATTCTAACTCTACTTTAATACATTTCAACATAGCATCCTACGCCAATCCAGGTATGGTAACATACTGCGCTGGTTCTAATCCATACATGTCTATACATAGCTGCCTAAAGTTTTCGAACACGTCTGATTTTAAATATGTGTCTACATAATCCCAGAGTGTATTATACTTAAAGTGATCCCACACCAGTAGGACGCGACAGTATTCTTCATCGGATATATTTTCATCGCGCATTTTATCGTAGAATTTGTCATAGGAAGGTACTGTGACATCGTCTAATTTATTAAAATTGTCCACGTACGCGTAGGGGACATTACCTTTCTTTCTAACTAAGTTATAAGTTTTCAGTCAACGGTTAAAGCCATTATCATCAACAAAATATTTCCTTACCTCTCTACATTGATCATCTGATAAATTATGAGATAGAGTATCTAAGGATGCCGCCATGAACCTACAACTATCGACGAATCACAAATTTATGTACTTCTTTTCCCTATGGCCGCGACCATTAATTAATTCGTCTGCATAAATATGCTTACCGAACGTTATATATTTCTCACAATTAACAGGGAGTACGGTAATTTCTTCAGTTTCACTCGCTAACTGTTTGATGAACAGGTGGACATCATAACAACTGAGATTATGGAAAAAAACTGGGATAAGTGTAGGTAATTGATAATTTAAATTGCAATTTGAATGTGCCGCACCACGATATATACCAGTGACATAGCTGTGATCTCGTACTTTGGAATTTGTAAGATCGTCCGTAAAAAGCTTGTCGCATATATAACAACTACGACTTTGCTTATGTATCGCCAGTTGTTCATCAGTTAGTGGTAACATTGGAACAACAGTTTTCAAATGCTCATTATATATCCGTTTCACATCACTCTCGAGTCGTGTAGTAAATACCTCCGCGGCATTAACCCTCCTATAAAGTTCTAATTTAGACCAAGCATGGTTTACATCGCACTTAATATAATAACTGAATGAGTATGGTTCATGTTTACACGTTTTTATCGTGAGCGGTTGTTCGGGATCGGGTTCAACCGTATTTACCGGTACTAATAGCGCTTCAAAATCTGCATATATTACGAACGGTAGAAGCATCTGTTTTTGATAGTTTCGAAACGTAAGTATATTTTCCGTATAGAACTCCCTGGTTCTGTCTTTTCTTTGCATTACGCCAGGTAATTTAGTGTATACGAAATTACAGTCATGAGACACGTGTCGAGTTAATTGCTCCTACGTTCTAAAGTAATGAATACATGAATCACAAAAATATTTTGCCCCATTACGTCGGCTTATTTGGTTGCTAAGTAAACGAGAAAAATTTTTTATCCATACATAATGCTGATTATCCGTTTGGTTACTGACTAATAGCAACGAATTAACATGAATAGGTTGTTTAGCTCTTGTACAGTAGAGAGGACCCACTACCTCTGGAATACGATAACCATCACGATCCGTATCCTCCAAGGGGCGCGCCAGGAGCATGCGGCGCCTGTGTCAAAATTTTTGATGGCGCCCCATTAATTAAAAACATTTGTATCAAAAACTAATATTATAAATATTTTGCATGCCTAGATGATAAGAGCCCCAACAACTATAGGTTCGGACTCTTTAATTTTTAATTCTCTAGTAGCATTTTTAAGTAATACGACATGAATAAAAAAATAATGAATAATTAATTTGAAATACTATAATTTTTAGGTTTATGTTTCGGGGACATTTATATTCTTAACGCATTGAAATAAAAAACACACAAAGATTGAAATAATCTGTGTAAACTTTTTTATTTAAAATACAAGAAAACAGATAAACAACAACAATAATAAATGAAAAATATAATATTTATAATATAAACATAATACATATTATACGGTAAATTAAATACAAACAATGTAAATAAGTCATTAAATAAATTTTACTTTCCTAGCTTTTATCAAAGAAAAAGTTTGGATAATATCATGAATATCAAGTTTATCCAGTATGTCAGACTCAATTGAAATTATTGCGAGATCTGATAATCTATTTTGCGCCATTGTGGAGCGTAAATAACTCTTTATGATTTTAATTTCGAAAATGACCGCTCCGCGACGCAACTGACACAGGTAATGATAAAAGAATACAGTAAAATTTGGAAAAACTCCTACTAAATCATTTGAATAAATATACTGAATTATTTGGGATAAGTACATCTTTTTTTGAATTCGTAATAAATACTTGACATTGTAAAATTTCTTCATATAAATCATTTGCGTCAATATCGGACTGATTTTCATGAGTTAATTTCTCTTGTAATTTTTGCAGCAAGATAATAGGTATTCTTTATTTTGTAAATTATCTAATGAATATAAAAATTGGAATGGATCCATATGTTCTTTTAATAAAGAAAATCTGTCTTGTAACGAAATTAAAGTTTGATCTATTATACAGAAATAAAAATTTACTTTGAATTAATTTTCAGGATTTACTATAGGTTGATCTTCATGTTCATAATCAAATTAAGTAGATTTTTACGTCGTCTTAATGGCCTCGCACTACGAAATTCAGTTTCTATGTCAAACTTTTCTGCAATTAATTTGAAACTTTCATCAATTTCTGCAAAACTAGCATCAGATCGATAATTAGTTAAAAATGTATTTAGTTTGTTTAATGCATCCAAAGCAAGTTGCAAATTTGTAATTTGAGATTGAAGCATTTTACTCACAAAATTTACTTGATTTAAAATATCATACCGCACTTTAACGGAGCAAATAAATGTAAATGTAGAAATTTTTTCTCCCAGACATTTTGCTTGGTATTTAGATTGTTCGTC
>JARFJB010000603.1:1615000-1742500 GCA_036346205.1 Vesta saturnalis
ATGAAAAAAAGTCGATTGCATAACTTTGTATACCTACATATGCATATGTAGGTTGGAAGGTAAAAATTATTATCGTAATCGTGTTTGAATTTTTAATTTGGACTGATATGTGATTTGGAAGAAAACATCGTAAAAATAATTGTTAATATCGCATTATAAAACAAAAGTGAATTTATAGAATAAAGAATAATACTATAAGCATTGTTTAAGTGTATAAATAATGCTATCAGTGAAGGTTACCTGTTCCAAAAATACATAATTATGTGACAACATAGCAGGAACGCCTGTGAATGTCCCCTGCTAAATAGATACAGTTTATATCGTGTAAAGTACCTACAGAAGTATTCAGTACACGCGAATTGAACTTACACATGCACTATAGATTCAAAGCGTGTGTAGACCGGCCAATTAGTGTACAGAAAATGGTCGAACGTTGTTCCTGGATAGGAAAGAATGGAACATTATGGTTATTAGTTACTCTGAATATCATCATTCAGAACGAATTTTATCTACAATTCTTATTTAAGTATATATTTAAGCAAATATGGTAATATTAATTACTCCCACAACACCCACGAAGTGCAGTGACTTAATTTACTTGATCTAAGTAGTCTAATCGACTCCAAATAATCACTAAACCATGGATCAAACAAATACAACTTAATCTATACCTAAACATCTTTTAACTTAAGTAGGTATCTCAATTTTCTTACAATTATCACTCAGTAGTAATTGAATTTATACGCTTTATTAGAATAATTCTTGTTTTGTTACAAATAAATATGTGGGAAATTAAAAATGATTAAATTAATTAAATGCAAGTTATGATTCAAGTACTGCAATATTGATAGATTATCAAGCTTGAAATCCAGCGCCGTGCGTTCTACTTCAGTTATGATTTGGATCAATTATTCTTATCTTATAATTTTTTGTCAAAAGGATCGAACGTTGTTATCTTTCCAAAGCAAACCTCTCAAAATTGGAATATTGAACATTTTGGCAAAACTATTGTGTGTGATACACCATTGTATTCAGAAAAAAACTTGATATAAGAATGCAAAAATCCAAAATGGCGACCATAAGAAAAACAAAGTTGGATGTTGTATCTTTTGCATCTAAGGTGCTCTGGAAATTAAGATTTAGATTCCTTGTGAAACAGTGCCTTTGATAATGTTTTAGTTAAAAACGTCTAGCTTTAATGGTTTTTGCTGAAAAAAATAAAAACGAAAAGTAAATTTGTTTTGCAATATGTCAAAATCAAAAGATAACATCTAATATTCTTTCAGATTATTGTTCAATATAAAAATGCTCAACTTTGCCCTAATTTAATCGACTGTTTATCTGTAAAGATAAACCACCATGCAGCATCCATTTGTAGCCAAGCTTCGTGCCTTAAATCTAGCGGAACATCTTCCAAACAAATGGGCAAATCATTTTCAAGAAAATTCAAAAATACTTGTGAATTTAGCCGGGGGTAAAAATGGACCACACAAGATATTATCAATGACTCTCAACCATACATTTAAGCTAAATTCGGTCTGGAAGGACCGCGGCCTGATTTGGTGTGGGTTTTGATTGCTCCAAACATGGAGGTTATGGTAGTTTGCTACCCCTCGGCGAGTAAATGTAGATTCATCCGTCCACAATATTTTCCGTAAAAATGAGTTGTCTCTTTCAACCGATTTTATAATCCAGTTGCAAAATTCTATTCGTTTTGGAACATCTCCAGGCCTTAGATGTGGCACGGGTTGTAAGTGAAATGATTTTCTGTTATCCTCATGCAATGTTCGTAAACCTTTACTTTTGGATACCCGTAGGTTTTGAGCATTCAGTTGTCTTGCAGCAGCACGAGAACTTAAGCGATCATTATTGTTAAACAAACGCAATATTTCAAGTCTATGTCTGTCATTCCGTATATCATGACCTCTTACGTTTTTTTTTTAAACCACCTTCTCTAAATCGACGATGTACCTCCTTGAACACTTTTATGTCAGGTTGTCTTCTATTGGGAAATCTCCGACGATATTCCCTAATCGCTTCAGAAGAATTTCCATTAGTGAAACCGTAAATAAAATGTATGTCCGCATATTCGGCGTTTGTAAACACATTAGGCATTTTAAAAACACGTAAACACTTAAATAAATTCAACTGAATTGTTTACACGCAAACGCAATTAAACTTTATTTACGTTTTAAGTTGTCAAAAATGTCAGATATCAAATGATTGCTATGCATCATAGCCTACTCTAATTATCTTCGCAGATTTACTAGCAGGGTGTCTTATTTTTTTGGGTTTCAGAACCTCTTTTCCCCCCAAACTTCTTCGGGGTGCGACACTGACTTAAAAAAAAAACTTGGTATGTCAATTACATTTAAACAATTCTTCATAAGTTACATTTGTTCGAGAAACGCATTGTTTTTGAGAAAAATGCGAAAAAGCGATAAACTAAAATTCCTATGTTTTTGAACAGTTTTTCTCATTTATCTCGAAAATCGTGCACTTTACGAAAAAAACTCAAGAGACAAAATTTTTTCTAAATTGAATAAGAAATCTAGATCTGCACTCAATATATACCAGGGGCGTACACAAAAAAGTTTGTGAGGGATTAAGGTACCGACACCCCCAAAAATGGACCACCCTGTAGAATTTAAAAAAATTAATGCTTCTTAATAAGGTAATAACTTTACCAAATTTCAAATCAATGTCTAAAAA
Organism: Vesta saturnalis; assembly: GCA_036346205.1. Taxonomy (NCBI): domain Eukaryota; kingdom Metazoa; phylum Arthropoda; class Insecta; order Coleoptera; family Lampyridae; genus Vesta; species Vesta saturnalis. The sequence goes on from JARFJB010000603.1 coordinate 1,617,713, forward strand.
ACTGTGGAAGCTATTAAAAAAAATCGAAAAATTTTACAATACTTTGACACCCTGTATCTTGGAAACGAATGATTTTTGGATATATGTTTATATCAAAAACTTATATTATTTTTTAAAGTAGAATACGCCCTCGAAGTTATGAGCGTAAAATTCGGACCACCTGTATATATATATATATATATATATATATATATATATATATATATATATATATATATATATATATATATATATATTTGTGTGTGTGTGTGTGTGTGTGTGTGTGTATGTATAGGTATAATTACTAGAATTCTCTTGGTATATTTTATACATTTGCTTTATGAACGGGACGGTATTTGGAATTTTCCGTTTGAACCACTGATAGAACAACGGTGGGTTACTTGTGGACTGCAGCGTAGAGATGTCGTGCGTGATTGAATCAAAACACCAACTTTTACTGCATCTCTCAATATAGAAAAATGTAGTTGAGGTACAGTTGCGAGCAGAAGAAAACTGGGAGACCCCAAATTTTAGTTGTGTGAATTGTGGTGTGAAATAAAATGCCTATCAAATTGGCATATTTGAAATCCTTGTCAATTTGTAAGTGGTAAGAATGCGGCAACTGTAGACTTAGAGTGCTTGGATTTGTCAGCAAGATGTGAGGACATGACAGACGCGCTAATTTCAATGTCAGTTGAAGCAATTCAGTTTAATGTTAAGCCAAATTCTGAACTATAGACGTAGAGTGCCTGTATCAATTGTCCCAGTTTTTTTTGCTCGCCACTGTACATGTCTGTGTCTTACAGACACTTATATATTTTAAAATTGCGTAAAACTACTCAAAAATCCACACTCTCTGTAAGTCGTGGTCCAGGAAGTAAACGACTGTTGACCTCACAGAAATTTAAGTACTAAATACATATTTCAGTTGTTCACCCTTAGAATACAAAAATTTTATTTTATGTAGATACTAAGGGTTGACCTCTTAGATTCTTTCCTTGTCTAAGGTTGACCTACTTATTAAATAAGCTTGAACGTATGTCCGAATTTATCATAGAATATGTTCTGTGGTTTTATATGTCACTAACTTCATTGTTATCAGTGCTAAAATGGCAGTTGAGTGGAATGTTTTTGATTCTGTTTAAATAAAAGATTAATTTTTAAATGATATCCTAAAATTATGCATGTTTCACGTTTAAAAAAGCTATTAATGTGTAGAAATTATTTAATAAAAGTGCTTTAATTAATATTACGTGTCATTTGAATTTATTGAAGGTGACATATGCAATTATTGACAAAATTTGTTGTTAACTTTTTTATAACCATTTAGAATGTCAAGCATAATTCCACCTTTATTAAGTAGTTCACCTCCTCCTATGGTTAGCACAATTTTATTAGATGAAGACGATGACGAATTTGGTAACTTCACCATGGCAAGTGATTTATGTTGTGACACTGATGGTTAGTTTTACTTTCCAATTTTTTTACCACTTATTAACTTACACTTTCAGTTTTATCACCAACAGATATTAATACACAAGTAAATGGCATTGATGACGAATTAGATAGAAGAAAAAATGAAACTAAAAATCAAGACTGTAGTACCAAATATAATAGTTTTCAGTATTTTCCTGAAATTCCTCCTGATATAACAACAGAAACATGTGATTTAGCATCTCCTGAGGAAGATGATAAAAATGTTAGTGAAATATTAGATAATGAAACTATTAATTATCCAATACAAGAGGACATTAATACAATTAATGTGGATAATGAAACTATTAATTATCCAATAATAGAGGACATTAATACAATTAATGTGGATAATGTACCTGAGCCAGATCTAGATGATGGTTTTGCTGATTTTCATACATTTACAGAGCCTGAAGTGCATGAAATTTTAAAAAATACATCAGATTCACCAACTAGTTTTAATCACACCAATTTTGAAAACCTCGAACTAGATAATCAAGATGATGAATTTGGGGATTTTAATGATTACTCATTACAAAGTACAACTGTTGCAGATCAACCGCTTGAAATAAGTGAGATTGTTAATTTAATGTTTCCTGCTTATGAAAGTATAACAGAGGAATATATTGACAATGATTTTACTAGTGTTGACAGCCTTTTTGTTCAATTAAAAGATATTACGGACACATCAGCATTAATGTATCAGTGGAGTAAATCTAATAGTCAGAATTTTTTATTACAAGCACTCAATATAGATACGAGAAATATTGTAAGTATGTTATGTGTTACTTTTACACGCATTGATCTTTATATTTTAGTTGTATGGACTGAGATGGAATGAATCAATGCCACGATATGCAGCTACATTAGGTTTTGCTCCATTAGAACCTGTTAAAACTGATGTAGCAAATGTTGAAGTCTCTCAAGAATTACTGCAACAAACAGATATTCCTTCAGCTGAGTTTGATTGGGTAGGGTCAGGCCTAACGAATCCACTTGAAAGTAAGTATATTGTATTTAGTAATTACCGGTGTGTACAAGTGTATTCTTACAATGAATTTTTTTCACGCATTCGTTTTGGATTTTTACTCTATTGCACTTTATGTTATACCAACTGTTGGTAGACTCCCCAGCTAGTACAATGCTATTAGATTTAGAGCAGTTGGTAGCATCTTTAGATATTCAATATTCTTCAAGTCATTCCCCTAAATCATGTAATTCACCTTCCAATGTTGACGATTTAGATAATTGGGAATTTTGGTTAAGGCGTAAGTATTCATTTAATATAAATTTTATTATTAAATGTAGATCTATTTCAATAATCTTTCTATTGGAATATCAGCATGTTTCTAAAGTGATGCAAAATACTTTACAGGGTGATTTTTCAACAAAAATTGGGGGTCTTTCATATAAATTTTTGTTCTAAACCACTCTCTGTCCAAGTAACAGCCCCTTAAAGTTAGGGGGAAAAAATTTTTATTTCATATCTCCACTAAGGAAGAAATTAGAAGAATGAAATTTGGGAGATAATTGATGCTATTAAAATGATTGTTTTTGTAACCTGCGATATTTATACAAGGGGATTAAAGAATCACCCCTTATAATATTTTGCCTCAGAACTTTTTAATACGTTTACATTTTCCTACTTAAAAATTAGTTTAGAAAGATGGATTCAAACTGCTCTTTTTATGTCTTAACTATTTCTTGTAAATAAAATATTACTCATTCCTTTTTCACATAAATTCAGCAGGGTTATCTGTGCACAACAACTAAATAAATCTGTATCTAAAAATGGCATTTTATTTAGGCCAAAAATGTAAATAAACAATTATTGTACGGGTCTGCAAATAAGCGAAGTAAGCGGCTGTATGTTAGGACCTGTCAATCTGACAATGGGAAACATTTTTTTATTATGAATGTGAATGAGAAAATGCTGGACATTATTTTGAAGTTCTGTATTTCACCGCTAGGGGCCAATTAAAAATTAAATAATAAAATTCTAAATTTCGCTCAAAACTCCTATATAAAGATATACCTTTGCTTACATCGTTAGAAAGTCTAGACAATTCTACATAATTTTGGTTTAAGGTTCATTGGTGTACTGGCCATAATAAGAATCGGGGAAGCTATTGAAAGTGTAAGCATTAAAATTGCTGAAAATTCTAAACCACTTATTTAATTTTAGTAAAATAAAGCTTGTTTGGATAATCTCACCATGCATATATACGTAATGTATGTCTGTATGCTGGGAATCCATGCTTGTGGCTGAAGGAGCTTGGTAAGCTCAAGCAGCCCACCCTAACCCTTGGGGAGGGAATGAAATATGTGGCCTTTCCTTTCCTTAAAGAGATAGTTGTTGTTAATCGAAAAAAGGAAAGATATCAAGTTGCGGTATTTACGTTTTTCTTGCAAAATAAATCTACTTTTCGAATAAATATTGATGATTTAAATTTTTAGAGTAAAATGAAAAAAACTGATATAACAAATTGCGCCTTCTAGCACCTTTATTAGGAACTATCGTGTAACAATGGGAAAGGTAATTTAAAATACCTACATTTGTCTTCCAAACAAGTTTAATTTTACTAAATATCTGGTGTGGAACACCACACGACCTACTAAATGGAAATTAAAAGAAATGAAATAATTTTAATAACGTTTTTTTAGAATAATTATATCTTTATATACTTTTATAATAAGCTCATCACGTAAATATGCAACATTTTAAAAGCAAAAACAATAATCTATGTCACAGACGTTTAAAACTTCTGGACAGATAGAGATTAGTAGACATCCAGATGCTAACTTAAAAAACGCTGCAAATTGTATCAATAATTCCACATCAAAAATTTAAATTATGCTGTCAAAATGACATTTACACTGTTTGTTGCACAGAAAAATTATAGGGACAAAAATACTCACAATTAGATCAATATCATTTAATTTATACCAACAGAATGTCATAAATATGGAATGGAAAAATTTAATACAACGGTATTGCCAAAACCTGGTTGCGTCTATGCCTAGACCATTAACATTCCTGATAGAGAAGAATGGAGCTGTGATTAAGTGAAGTGAAACTGACACCGTCAAAATATTTTAACCTTGATAAATCGTGTTCACACTAAGTTTGAGATATAAGCAAAAAAACCATAAATTTTAAAAATCGTTTTTTTGTAAATAACTTGAAAACAATTAACTTGAAAAAAAATTGCAAGAATTCTTTTCGATCAGAAATTTGATTTTCTATATAATGGCAAAATTAAAAAAAAATCGCGTGGACGGGTACCAAAAATTGCAAAAACAGTTTTTGTGAGAAATTTTATTTCCTATCTAATGGTTTTTTCACTTTTTGAATATGTTAAGTAGTTCCGGAGATATTTAGGAAAAACCTGTTTTTTAAAGTGACGGTTTTTTGCTAATATATTGTAAACCGTTTGTTGCACAGAAAAATTATAGTAATAAAAAATACAAATTTGCAAAAGGGGTACTTATCCCCCAATTTTAGCCCTTTCCTCATACCCCATCCAACCCAAAAACAATCAGTCACTTTGGGGTTGACGTCTATATGTGTGCCAAATTTGTTAAGACTATATGTTAAGACCTTCGAAAGTTATGGAGTACACACACACACAGACAAGATTTGTTTTTGCTCAAATTTTGTTTTTAGACGTTTTCGAACATTTTAAAGCGATTGAGCAAATAAAAATTTTTGGAAATTTTTTTAGCGATACAGTAGTCATGCGTTGGATGTGGAAGTAGTTAAAGAAATGAAATAATTTTAATTATCATTTATTTTAGCATAGCTATGCAACCTCTTTCATACGTTCATAACGAAAAACAGGCAACATTGTAAAAACAAAAACAGTAGTCTATGTCAGAATGACAAATAGAGTTTGGGCAAAGCAAAAAGCGTTGCACGTCACCAGTATGATAAAATGTCAACAGTGTTGTCATATGTATTATGTTATTTTAGGTTATGGTTCTTTACAGTTCCTTTAGGATAAGCGTAATTGCTTTCTTAGTTTATTTATGTGATTATGGGATTAATCCATTTACACATGTCAAAGTTAAAATATAAAATAGTGACTCCTAAATTAATTTTAGCTTACTTAAAATTGTGCTCACAAAATACATCCAAGGACTAAAAAGCTTGAGCAGTTAAAAGTTGCTTAATTGTTTGTTTAATCTGAATTTATCTTTATGTGAATGACAAATACAGTTACAACAAAGGGACTAAACGTATCAGTGGAAAGTATTCGTGTGCGTTTGTAACATGTTAAGCCCCACCTGCCCACGCACTAATGGACATCTTAATTTTCAAACAGGTTGCAGAGACTACCAGTAGGCAAGATCGATTTTGGTTGTTACGTGACCACCGGTGGTCACACTACTTGATTTGGTCTGAGAATGGCCATCGGTGCGTGCATGGCGCTAACGTGTTAAATATGTAAAAATAAAATAGAGCAATTATATATTTCTTTGTTAATTATTTACGAGACAAGTCCAATTTATAAAAAAAAGTTAATTTAACATTTCTGACTTATAACAACTACAAATAGGTATCATCTTAACACACTGTACAACTAATTAAAACAAATTTCACTGAAACAAGTTGGGTACAATTCACAATAAATTCCTTAAGTAACTATTAGAATGACCAGCCGATGAAAAGAAATAATTCACACGATGTTCAATTACTTAATCACTAATATCTTCATAATCGCTATCTGATTCATTTTGATTTATACGAATTATTATAGGTGCAATATCACCATGATCGAACCTTATTTCATGATCCCACCATTGCTGAATAAGACCTTCAGTATGTTGGATAGAGTTGTCCCACATTTCTGATGTCACTTGCGCTAATGCTTCTTGCCACATATTTAAGCAATTTTCAACTGATTTTCCATCCCTACCTATGTGTTTATTATAATATGATTTTGTGATTCCCCATATGTGTTCAATCGGGTTAAACATGCAATGATAGGGAGGAAGTCGAAGTACTTTATGACCATACTTTTCCGCCAGCTGATCCGCCACAAATAGTTGTGGTGGTTTGTTACTACAATTATACATAAAGTGATTTAATAATATTATAATACTTTATACGTACTCGGCAACTACTTGTAATAATTCGGTTTTTAAAAGTGCATGTCAAATGAAATTTTTTGTTCCGTCCACCAATCTTGAATAGCACCTTTTGTTCGGTATTTTGATAACTACAGTGCTATGATATGATGCAATGTCCATTACAATAACGAATGGTTGACTTAGATTCTGTAACAGCTGGTGCTCAAACCACTGTAAACAATTTCTTTCATTCATTCCCCCATGATAATCGGAATTTGATGTTTTTTAATTAAATATCAATTCTGCACTAAGTCTAAGTCATTTTTATTTCCAGCATGAAGAGTGATATATCTAATAACAGAAATTATAGTAAAATATACCATGAACATTATTTCGAACCAACCTTTTGCCATCTACTCTTGTACTTTTAACCGTTTTCAAATTGTCATCTTGCCAAGAATGACAAACAGTGTCATTTTGGAATATCCAGGTTTCGTCTAGAAAAAGAAATTCGTATAACCCTTCGTGTTTCAAACGATTGTACAATTTGAGGTAGCTCCATTAAACCTCTTTGAGGATCATTTTTTTTTCCATTGAAAACCTTTGTTTCGTAATACAGTATGTAAAGACCTTCGACATCCTTCAAAATGTTGATCGTTTCTTAATTTCTCCTATAAAATTTGTATCGTAATATGTTCGCCTACAAAACAAAAATTCATTGGCTACAATGTCAATAAATTGATATCCACTTACGATTCTCATACATTCTGTAAATCAAATTTCGAATCGCATCCTGGCAGAAGTTTTCAACATTGGTGGTGGGTTTCGGGTGCACACGAAATCTAGCGTCTGGTTGAACTGCTTCATGCTTTTTAAGAGACTGCGATATTCTACTAACAGTAGCAATATTGACGTTTAAAGCTACAGCTGCCCTCTACAACAACACTACGATTAGATTAACTACACACATTATAAAACAATACATTACCTCTCTTACAGAAGTCAATGGAATAAAAGGGCCCCGTTCATACAGTTCTTGTTCAAAGAAATCTATTAACGAACCAACCAATTCCCTTCCACGAACACCTAAATGCTTGGGACACATATTAGGCGAGGTCACACAACGGAAAATAACACAAATTTGTTCTGAAAAGAACAGTTTCACAAAAACGAAATAACATAAAATACGAAATGGAACTAACAAACACAAATAAACGACAATAGATGACAGATGTCTTGGTTGCAACATTGTAATTTTATTTATGATGCTGCCAACTTGTAGAATTATTTTACCCTAGAATATTACCTTTAATGATAATCCTAAATATTAGTATTACATTGGTACTACTTTTACGCGCAACGCTTTTAGGATTGCTAGGACTTTAATCCGTGTTAACTTAAAAAAAATTCCAAAGCCACCCTTCTATAAAATATCAATGATACATTTTAACCATTTTCATTCATATTTAATTATTTTTTAAACTTAACTTGCATTATATTAAGAAACTTTATACAGAATAGTTATGTGAAATAATTTTTTTTTTTTAAATATGTCTGAACTTTTTCTAATAAAATGACTCGTTATACAGAAATTGAAAAAATTTGAACCAACACATAAATTGTACCTTAGAAATTTTTTTACTAACATACATCCATACGCACGCACGCCCGCACGCACGCGAGCGAGCACAAGCGAACACACGCGCACGCACACTCACACTCACTCACACACACACACTCACACTCACTCACATACTCACACTCACTCACACACTCACTCACACTCACTCACACACACTCACTCACACTCACTCACTCACTCACCACTCACACACACACCACTCACTCACACACTCACTCACTCACACTCACTCACTCACACACTCGCTCACACACTCGCTCACACACTCGCTCACACTCTCACACACTCGCTCACACACTCGCTCACACACTCGCTCACACACTCGCTCACACACTCGCTCACACACTCGCTCACACTCACTCACACCCACACTCACTCACACCCACACTCACTCACACCCACACTCACAATCACACTCACACTCACTCACACTCACTCTCACTCTCGCTCACTCACTCACTCACTCAGTCACACACACACTCACACATTCACACACCCACACATTCACACACTCACTCATACACTCACTCACACTCACACACTCACTCGCACACTAACTTACACACTCACACACACTCTCACACACTCACTCACACACTCACTCACCCACTCACTCACACACTCACTCACACGCATTCACTCACACGCACTCACTCACACGCACTCACTCACACGCACTCACTCACACGCACTCACTCACGCGCACTAACTCACACGCACTCACACACACTCACCCACACGCACTCACTCACGCACGCCCACCCACTCACCCACGTTCAAAAATCAAAACTGACAAACATGTGAATGTCAATATTATTGGAATGTTGTGTTAAAAATACCATTTTTATGGAAGTAAATAAACAAGCCTGTCAAATAAATCGTTTTGGTTAATGATACGTTCAGAAGAAAATTTCTCGATAACTGTTGAGTTTAGGTATAGGACATGCTACATAAAATATACTTAGAATTCGATGCAGAATTCAAAAATAAAATTAAAAATAAGTGTTTCTATTTGAAAAAATGAAGTGGATGGTCGTAACTTGTTTTTGGGTCACCCTGTGTACATGCATTTACCATGAAGAAAACCGCAACAAAAATAAGAATCGACGTGTTCGAGCGTTTTTCCAAAAAAGAAACACCTGGTTTTTAATTGAATTTATTCTATACTTTATGTACACACTGTATAGGAGTTTTGGGAGAAATTTAGAATGTTGTAAAAATTATTATTCATTTTATTAAATACATAAATAAAAAGTTTACCTCGTAGGATTTGAACCTACGACCTGTACTTTGCTAGAGTACTGCGCTAACCAACTGCGCTATCGAAGTACAAGCCCCAATCGATGTAAATATTATCTTTATGTACATGTAGAACTGATAAAGACAAAATTTACATGGATCGATAGCGCAGTTGGTTAGTACGGTACTCTAGCAAAGCACAGGTCGTAGGTTCAAATCCTACCCGAGGTAAACTTTCTATTTATGTATTTAATAAAATTAATAATAATTTTTAATTACATATCTTAATATATTTATTTGCCGAATAAATCCCTGTACAATTGCATGGGTAACTATGGTAGTTAATTAGGAGAATAAAATTATTAGGATGTGAAAAGACCGGCCCTAAATAACAAGGGTATCAAAATTGATAATAAATGTTGAAAATGACGTCCCTCAGATAAACCGCATGCCTCTACTCTTCGTCTCATTGAATTCTGTATTCTTTGATGCTGGGGGTATTGCTAACATGACACGATCCCTTGAATCATTGATATCTTAAACGGGAGTTAAATAAACCAGCGTTTTAAGAAAACCCCAAATGCAAATCCATTCAAGGAAATGGCATATCTGTTTCCATTTAATCTTAATGGTAGAAAATATGGTCCAATTAAATAATCACACCAAGGCACACATTTAATGAAGATTGATTTTGAAAATTAGATTCACCTATTTCCTGTGGGTTTTCTTTGGCCCATATGTGATTATTTCAGAAATTTTGTATAGATTCTCGTGAAAAGTTAGTCTCATCAATAAACAAAATACGACATAAGAACTGCGGAAATTGTGTTATCATTTGAAGCATACATTGACAAAAAAATTAAACCATGTAGAAATTCTCCAGGTAAGAATTCATATGTTACGGTTTTTCCCATATTCAGGGTGACCGTTTTTCAAGTTTAGATACAAGGTCGGTTAAATTGTGGCAAAGTTGCGTAATTTGGAGCACAATTAAATGCCGCTTTAAAATTTGAAATATTCCGATTACTTCCGAAGATATCCGGAAAAGAACGAAATTTTTAAAACGTTTTTATTTTTTCTACGCCTATTTGAAGAGATAATTAAAAACAAACAAAAAATCACTTTTTCCCCTCTACCCTGTGTTTTTTAAATTGGATTCTAAAACAACTTTTTATTCTCAATTCGATGTCATATGACACTTAATGCTTTTAAAAGTTTTTAGGCTATATTTTCCAGTCATTATTGATTTAAGTAATTTTTTTCGTATTTTACAACGTTGAAAGACTCGTATAAACTTCAAGTTTTAAAGGCTTCTGGTAAAAAAGCAATAAATCCAGACAATATTTAATCGAGCTCTTTGCAGAAAAAATTGTTAAATATGACAGATTATTTTAACTGAGATTTAACTTAGTTAACTTAATTGTACAAAACACATTTTCCATAACATGTAACAAATAACTTAGGAAATTACACAAAAAAGATAGAAATAATAGTTATAAAAGGTGTTCGAATATTTGACCATCTACTTCCAAGCATAAACCCTTCTTCTAATTTTCGTTCTCAACGTATTGATAATTTTTCTTTGCAACTCATCGATGTTACCGGGTGTGGTTTTGTAAACAGCATTTTCATAGCACCCGACAAGAAATAATCGTGTGGGGAAAGGTCAGGTGACCTGGTTGGCCATCTTACATCACCAGTGTTAGCAATCAATTTCCCCGTAAACATTTCTGATAAACAATCAACAACTCTTCTGGCATTATATTTATAAAGTATAAAGTAATAATAAAGCAAAATAATGTACTTACTACAATCTGGAGAAAAAAAACGTTAATTTCGAACAATAAATAAAAAAGTTACGGCGCATCAAAATTCTTGACTATTGTCAATATTTTTTGTTGAAATAATACCATTTCCAAAATATGCTCTTCATTATTGTTTATCTTCTGTCCATATCTACCTCTAGGCTTTTCAAAAGAACCGTACTCTCCTAAATTTCTATGCAACAACAAAAAATACGGCAATGATGGTTGCGATCTTTCTGGATACCGCTGCAGATAACATTCGGCACTTAGTTGCACGTTTCGCTCAGATGTGTAATAAATTTCTAGCATATTTCTCTTTTCTTCATTTGAAAATGACATAATTATTGAATAAAAAAATCCAATCTAGTCAAATGAAGACAAATTTCAACTGAACTGTCAAAACTTTGCCCTGAGTTAATTTTTCCGTATGTTGATTGCTATTGTTTTCGAGGCACACTTGATACATTTTGACACGACTAGTTTTTATGCCGAGCGCGCGCCGTGGCGTAATTTGGCAATTTATTACGTGATAATAATTTAATATGCAAATGAAACTAGTGTCACGTGGGGCCAATTGTCAAGGACGTCATATTTGCTCTACTTGCTCCATGAAGCTTCAATTCAAACGCGGCCCATTACTTTATTGTAAAAAAATAAACTATCAAATATCTGATACTTAATTAGAAATGATTGAAAAGTTTGTTATTCGATAGCACCACATTTCTTACAAGTTGGAATACTGGACAGTACTCATAAATCAATAATCATAGTGAAATCTAACCAAAAAACTTATAAAAACATTAAGTGCCATATGTCATCGAAATGAGAATAAAAAGTTGTTTTAGAATCCAATTTAAAAAACACTGAGCGTATTTAAGAAAATGAAGTTGATGATGGCTACGGAAAAGCGAAACGTCGGATATGAAATATGATAACACCACCGTGTAGAGGGGAAAAAGCGGCAACGAAAAAGTGTTTTTTTGTTTTTAATTATCTCTTCAAATAAGCTTAGAAAAAAAATAAAAGTTTTTAAAAAATTTCGTTCTGTTCCGGATATCTCCGTAAGTAGTCGGAATTTTTTCAAATTTTAAAGCGGAGTTTAATTGTGCTCTAAATTACGCAACTTTTCCCAAATTTAACCGACCTATATATATATATATATATATATATATATATATATATATATATATATATATATATATATATGTATGTATGTATATATAACTTTTCGTGGTTGTGCAGTAGTTTATTGCACCGTAACTTATTGCGCAGGTGTATTGCGCTTGAGCTCTTCGCGCATTATTGGAATCCATATGGGTTTCATTTCCACACTAGCTTGGCTTATTAAGTTTTCTGCTAGTGCGATGTATGTTACCAAACAAATAATTTTACAAGAAATTGTCAAGACATAAAAATTTACAGTGTGAATCCTTTCTAAATCAATTTTTTAAGCAGGAAATGGAGGCGCATTAAAAAGTTCTGAAACAAATTATTATAAGGGTTGATTTTTTCATCCCTTGTATAAACATTGCAGGGTTATAAAAACCGCCAATAAATGTCGAGTTATTAGCATCAATTATCAATAGAATATACCAAATGCATAGTGACTTGACGACAATGCTGGCTAATGGGGTGCAATGAGCGCTTGTTGCGACGAAGATTTGCACAACTGTGAAGCAGGAGAGCAAATTTTCTCAAGTAACAAGCTCGAATGCTTCGTTAGCCAGTATTATCGCAGCATGCACGAAATATACAGGGTCGCTAATATGTGTGGGAAACGGTGGAATATTGGGTAAAATATACGAGGTACCGGAAAAAGTTAAATACAGAAGTTTTAGGGTTTTTAAATCCCTGTTAGTCAGTAATAATTTCAAGTTTACAGGGTCGGTCATAAAATCGTGGCACATCAAAGTTGATTTTTTAAATTGAACCCTATGTATATTATTGGATATGAATTTTTCTTTTAATTCTAAGCAAAAATAATAATAAATAAAATACATTATGTGTATTAGAATTTTTGCTTAGAAGCGAAGGAAAGATTGAAATATCCAATAATATACAAGGGGTCCATTTAGAAAAATTTAACTTTGATTTGCCACGACTTTATGACCGACCCTGTAAACTTGAAATTAAACTCTGTATTTAACTTGTTCCGGTACCTCGTATATTTTACCCAATAATCGACATACATATCAGCAACCCTGTATTTTACTTAACTATTGCATAAGTTTAATAATGAAAACTGTGAAAATTAAATTTGTCTATAAAGTGTATTATAAAAACTGTATATTTATTTTTAATAAATAATTTATTTTCTGTGTTTATTTGTTGTAGTTAACTGCATTTCTTTGATAACATGAAAGCGCTAAGCATTATGTAATACTTATCAGTTAATTAAAAATATTTGAAATTTGTGTTATTTCATTGATTGATGGGGTTAGATTGACATACATATGCAATTGTCTGCCAAATTTCATTCTTCTAAATTGTCCCATAGTGGAGGTATTAAGTAAAAATAATTTTTTTCTTATCTTTGTGGGGCTGTAACTTGGAGGGAAAGTCATTTTGAACAAAAATTTACACGAAAGATCCCCCTTAATTTTTGGTGAAAAATCCCTGTAAAATATTTCGCAATTTAGAAATATCTGATATATGTAAAGCAAACTGCATGATAACTTTATGTTTGCCATAAGTTTGGATGTATCATATTTTTGCAATTTAGATTGTTTAATAAAAAATACATGTACATACATTTTTTAAATATTTGGGTTTAATGTTCATTTCTTGATATGTAAGAATTTCCATCTTTTAGAAGGTATTCATAATAAAATAAATGACGGATTCTTAATAGGTACATAGGTTTAAAATATTGGTGTTCAAAATTTGTGGTTATGTACTTTTTTATATTACATTAATTTTGTCAATGATACGTAGATGGCGGTAGTGTCATGTTCATACCAGAGCCAGTAAATTAACCATTGAACTCTACTATTAACTGGAAGAATCACGCCCGTGTTTCGAACGCGGTCGAAATTGTTAGAATAATCGCTCCGAGGTGGTAACCCATCTTTGTCTTACATGTGTACTATTATTATTCGTAACGTGCAGAAGAATATTACAATATGTTGGAAGCTTTCTGGCTCATAATTGTGAATATTCTTTATTAGTTTGAACAAATTAATAAGTTGCTTATTAATATCACCATTTCAATATTAGTAATTTTGCAAAGTTAATGGGTAAATAACAATAAACTCAATGTTTGTAATACATGTACGCTTTATTTAATATAAAAAATTAAAATATATAAACAAAAATTAAACATGATAAAATAAATCGTATTATGTAGTTTTTGGCGAATTGTTGCTTTTGTTCCTAAAATTCTTAGTGTTTTTTTTTTGGCATAGGTATAGCTTCTAGTGTTAGCATAAGTATTAGAAATATACTTAATTAGTTGTATTTCATGCAAATCATCATGTATGTTAACAATAGAATGTGATGGCTGAAATAAGGTAGAAATTTTTGTAAGAAAATGTTGCTTAACTGTGCTTAATATTCTTTGTTTGAAATTTTTGTTATGTAGCCCATAGCAATTTCACTTCGAAATGCTTTTTCAGTGAATTTGACAATTTCAAAAGCACTTTTTGAAGGTATGCAGTGCGGTCATTTAATATGGAAACATGGAAATATTAATTTCTGTGATAATTTTCCGAAAAAATCCTAAAGCCCGTCGATTTTTATTTTTTAATGCGCACATTTTGACTCGCCGGAAACTTTTTTTCTCGCCATATTTAAAATAGCTATGACGTCATCGCAACTTTTTTTAAATAGCAATCATATGTTTTTTAATCGAATTTGGATAGGCGGTGAAATTCTAAAAATGACGATGTGTCAACGACCCAGATATACCAAACGACATCCTATGGTATCAGCAAGATGGGGCACCTGTACACTATGATTTATTGGTCCGCAATTATTTAAACGAAATATTTCCAAACAGATGAATTGGAAGAAGGGTTTTATTGAATGACCTGCGCGATCACCAAACCTTACCCCGTTAGATTTCTTTTTATGGGGTTATTTTAAAAGCAAGTGTCTGTGAATAGGCGTCATACTCTCCAGGACTTACAACAACGAATACGTGCCTAAATTCGAGCAATCACTGCAGAAACAATCGAGAACGTTCTACAAAATTTCCAATGCAGGCTTGCTATGTGTCAAGAAGTTCGTGAACTACAATTTGAACATATCCTTTAAATGTTATTTTGTTCGTTTTGTTGAATTAAATGTAGTTTTGTTATTTTTGTTGAATTAAATGTTCAGTTTGGGAACGTATAGTGCCAACTGCGAATATGCCATTATTCAACAAGACTTTCATCAACTTGACAGACGTAAAAAAATTATTAAAGGCGACTAAGCACTTCTTATTTTTCAAATGTTGCGTCAGGTTTATTACAATTCTCTCTCTCAGAACAAACTCATTTTTTGCCCCACTTTCTTCACTTTTGTTACTTTTTACCCATATATATATATATATATATATATATATATATATATATATATATACATATATACATATACAGGGTGGCCCACTTAAGCGGGATTGCTCCATAACTCCCTTACTATTACAAATACGAAAAAATGTCTTATATAAAAGTTGTCCACAGTCATAAACTACAGGTTTATTACAATTCTCTCTCCTAGAACAAACTCATTTTTGCCCACTTTCTTCACTTTTGTTACTTTTACCCATATATATATATATATATATATATATATATATATATATATATATATATATATATATATATATATATATAATGTGTCCCACTTAGCGGGATTGCTCCATAACTCCCTTATTATTACAAATACGAAAAAATGTCTTATATAAAAGTTGTCCACAGTTATAAACATGGATAACTTGATTTTTTCAAATAGAACCACCCATATTTTCTTACATCAGCGGATAGGAAATTAAATTTCCTTTCCTTTGATGTAACATTATCGATATTTTGGAGTGATAGTTTTCGAGATATTCACATTTTTATCTAATTTCAGTTTTTATTGCGCATTGCCGCGGTGCTTTGGAAAACATTTGTCAATTGTTTTAAACAACTGATAAGAAATCTTACTTTTAGAATTCAATCATTTCTATCGCTCCGAAAATAACTTTTTTCAAACATCGATAACTTGATTTTTTTAATGCACAAGAAATAAACAATAAATACTGAAGAATTAAGAACACAAAACTCAAAAGAAATACACAAGAAATACATAAGGAATGAACAATAAATACCTAAGGATTGCACAAGTAATACAAAATAATTACTTAAGGCTTACACAAGAAATAGAGAAGAAATGCACAAAAAATACACAATAAATACATAAGGAACGATCAATAAATACATAAGGACAATTACTTAACGATTTCAGAAGATTTACAAAAGGAATGCACAAGAAATACAGGTTATTCTGTTGACACGTTCCCTCGTTTGATACTGCACGCGTCCGGTGTTTGTAAAACGTTGTAACAACTTTTGAAAGGCTGTTTCTCGGGGAAGTCTTCGTTCAGGATACCGTACCGCATAAATCCTTGACGCCAATAACGCGTTTCTTTGGCATTCTCCAAGAATGAAAGTCATGTCGATCAACTCTGCGTCGGACAAAAACATTTTAATGGAAATGTCTTGTAGAAACACTTAAACTGATACACAAGACAGCAAAGCACAACAGAAGCTCGAGAAACTGACATTTCTTATCAGTTGTTTAAAACAATTGACAAACGTTTTTCAAAGCACCGCGGCAATGCGCAATAAAAACTGAAATTAGATAACAATGTGAATATCTCGAAAACTATCACTCCAAAATATCGATAATGTTACCTCAATGGAAAGGAAATTTAATTTTCTAACCGCTGATGTAAGAAAATATGGGTGGTTCCATTTAAAAAAATCAAGTTATCCATGTTTGAAAAAAATTATTTTCGGAGCGATAGAAATTATTGAATTCTAAAAGCAAGATTTTTGGCAATGAATGAGAATGATGTGGTACCCTTTTCGGAAGTAAAAAGCGAAAGCAATATCTCTCTACCAGTATCCGTCTTCGAGAACTTGAAAATTTTCGGAGGCACTGCAAACGTCATTTTTTCTACAAAATGTCAAATAACTCAGAAGCAATGCGACGTAGACCCATAGTATGGTTATTAAAGTGACCTTTAAATTCAACGAGGAATTCAAAAATGTAATAATATATAGGTTGTTCTATTTAAAATAACGAAGTTGGCATGAGTTTCCGGTATAACCGGAAGTCACTGTGGACAACTTTTATATAAGACATTTTTTCGTATTTGTAATAGTAAGGGAGTTATGGAGAAATCCCGCTTAAGTGGGCCATATATATATATATATATATATATATATATATATAAAATCTGCAGACATTTCCTGTAACTGAGTGAGCCAAAGACCATACTTCATAACCCCTTTTACTGGTTTCATAAGCATATATTGTTTGAGCGACGATCTTCCTTAGAACGGCATCATAGATTCGTCTACTGAAAGAATCGATGGCATATATATATATATATATATATATATATATATATATATATATATATATATATATATATATATATATATAATGTATTTGTGTCTGTGTGTGTGAATGCGTGCGTGCGTGGTGAGTGGGTGTGCGTGAGTGCGCGCGCGTGCGTGGGTGCGTGCGTGCTTACAAGACGGACTCACTTTCATATTGAAGCGCTATTTGAGTAGTTCTTCCAGTTAGTAGTAGAGTTCAATGCGATTAATAGAGTAGCATAACCTCAGCGGCGACCGCCATGTTTACTCCTTTCCGCGCATCAATCCCTACACTCTCAGTATGGTACACAATGTTTTGATTTTATTTTTCAGAATATAATAAAATAAATTCATATAAAAAATATATTTTAAGATATTGTGGATTTACATATGTTTATGCACACAATAATTTTAAGCTAAATACTTACAATATAAAATTTAATGCCTAAAATAAACTTTTTTTATCGCAATTCTCGTTCCCATACTTCGGCTTCCACATTTGGAATATTGTTGCGTTAATTTATTAAGTTCGTCTGAACGTTTTCTTAAAAAAAATACAGGCGAGTTGTAAAATAAATCGTGACAATTTTCTGAAATAGGTATGTCATGGCATTTGGGAAGGCCATTGGTAGAATTATTATTTACAAATGCCGATGTTAAGCACTTTAGTATTAGCGTTCCATCTATCAATTTATTAGACTCTTTTCTGAACACAATTTCAGCATTTTTGATCGTATTAGATGGTGATGGATACAAAAGTGAATTTTTTTATGATTTAAAATCGACCAACTTTTTAAGGTTTTTAATTGAATCATCATCAGTATTGTTAGTACTAACTGAAGATAAACAATCTTTGCAACTTGTAAAATTATTTTTAATTTTTCATAAAATTGACTCAAGCAGATAATAAAGTGATTGTATTTCAGACGGAGAAATCAATGTATCATCAATTAATATACTGGAAATCAATTAATTGAAGCTCCCATCCCTCGCAGCCAATTTCATTCGTTTATTTATTTTTTTTTTTTTTGTACTTCTATTAGATTTTAAAAATTCAACCTATTGTTCAGAGCCATTTGCCCCATAACTGCCATGTTTTGGAGGAGAATAAAATTATAAGGGTATCAATCAGGAAGCAGTTTTAAATTCTTTTGCATTTGGCATAGGATTTCTACTCCTCACGTTAGAAAATAAGGGTTTCCAATGTCCGTTTTTGCCAACTTTCATTGTTTCAATGATAAATATTATACCTTTGAGGGAAGAAATCGTGTCACAATATTCTTCCTCTTTATTATGACTTATTGCTAATTATGCAGAATGACAATTCATTATACAAAACCATGCCATTGTTTGACATTTTTTGCCAATTTGATTTGCGTCAATGTAAAATTTAATACTTGCTGTAACATCGCGATTAATTAAAGCTAGGGCATAACGTACTTTCATTTTATAATTTTACAGTCTCGAGATTTACTATATTTGGTAATAAATTAAAACGTTTTACTACTTGATCCGGCAAATAAAAGGTTTGCCGTCGGACCAAGTCTCATATTTTTAAAAACATGCTGGGAATCTGGCGCAAAATATAATTTTTCGATTGCTTCAGAGGGATGTGGGCACGATTTATTTACTTTGGAATATGTACAGCAATTTTTTCCATCGAAATGCCGGAATGCTTGATTTGCAGGGTCCATGTCAGATGTTAATTTAATACCCACTTCGCTACACTTTGTTATTATTATGGTAACACTTTTATTAGCTTCACTTACATTATAGGAATTTTCAGTATATTCAAAGGCATCAGATTGTTAAACCCCCAACCCTAAAAACCAAAGCATGTGTCGTTTATTTTCCTAAGCCCTTCCTCCTGAAGGATAAAGTGTAGGTCTACCTATAAATTGAAGCCTGTTACATTCTACTACATTCAGCCAAGTTTTACACGGATTACCACACACGGCCTTACCTCTAACCTCACCCACATTTATTTGCTTCGTTAATCTTGCGTTGTTCATTCCCTCAATGTGATCAAACTAACATAGTGTACCGCTTTTACACCTATCCATCATCGTCTTTTCCTCGCCACACTCCTTCATTATACACTCATTCTTTATCTTATCTCTTCTCGTTTTATCACATGTGCTTGTCAGGAAACTCATACCCACGCCTTCTTTCGTGCGTACTACGCGTTACTGTAGATAGCTCGTTTCGCAGTTCGGCTCATGCTTTCGTTTCTCATTATCGTCCACATACTTCCAATCATTTTCCTTCCAGCATTGACCCTTCGTCATCCATTGTACCATCACAATTTCATTTTACAGAGTAAATACTTTTTTCTCCTTTTCAGCTTTCGGATTGAACACCCTCAGAGCAGTTTGTAGCTCATCCGCACTGTCACTTAATACGACTGTGTCATCTGCATACACCAGCATTCGTACATTTACGTCTCCAACCATTACACCATTGTATCGGTACATCCTTGCCATCCATGAATACCTTGAACAAGCACGGTGACATCACACAGCCTTGTCGCACTCCTTGCTCAATATTAAAGTATTCACCGACACCTTCTCCCACCCTAACACAAGCCCATTTCCCACAGCTTTTCCCTATTCACTCTGTCATATGCTTTCTCCAGATCTACAAACGCACAGTACAACTTCCTTTTTACACTTACACACTCGTCGATCACCTGGTGGAGAGCAACCATCTGATCAACACATCCTCTCCCTGGCATGAAGCCACCCTGCATATACCCAATTCTTAGTTTGTGTAGTTTCTCGTACTCTTATCAATTAGTATTCTTCTAAATACTTTATCAGGTACACTGAGCAAATTTATTGCTCTGTAGTTCTTACAATCACTCTTGTTTCCCTTGCCCTTATACAGTGGAACAATGGTCGCGCTCTTCCGATCCCTCGGCACTTTTCTACACTTACGGAGGCATACGTTGAAAAATTAACACAATGGTCGTATAAGCTTCGCACGTCCATACTTTAGCATTTCACCAGTGATTTCATCTACGCCTGCTCCTTTACCGTTTTCAACCTTCCTACCGTTTTCTCTGCCCCATTTATCTCAATATCCTTCTCAGTTTTATTCACTATTCCTTCTACATTCTACATTCTCGTTGTTTAACCCTTCAGTCTTATTTTCCTCACTACTATACAGCTTTCCGAAACGTTTTTGCCAGCATTTCCTCACTTCGAAATCGTTCCATACTATTTCGTTTATTACTCCTGCAGCGTTTAGTTTTGGGCCACGTTAAGTATTTTTGACCCATTACCAGAAGAGTTTTTTGTTTCCCTCAAAATCATTCTGCATTTTCTCTCCTTCCACAGCCGTCACTTCTTCTTTACTTATTCTCACTGCGTCCTTCGCTTCTTCGTTTCTTAATCTGTACACCTCATACAGTCGCCTTTTCTCAGTCTCATTTTTGCAGCAATCATTGCCATATACGCATCTTTTTTCTTACATACTGCCTTTTTTACCGATTCATTCCACCAAGCACATTTTTTCTGGCTACCTACAGTCACTCCTCCACATATCTACTCGACACAATTGATAACAAGTTTTTCAAGCTTATCCATACACTTTCAACGTCAGTGTCTTTTATTTGATCGTTCCACACCGTTTCATTCACATTCAACTCATTACTCACAGCATCTGTATATTTCATTCTCGCACCATGATCTACTAGTTTGTCTACCCTAATTCTGGACGTTCGCACTACGTTTGCTTTCCTTCTCCACACCCACTTTTTCCCTAAACACACTCTCGATACAACCAAAAAGTGGTCTGATCCACACTCCGATCCGCGCATTACTTTTGTGCCTCTCACCAGGTTTCTAAGTCGTTCCTCATACACTATCAGTCAATCATACTTTAGATTCGCCTCCACACATGTTCACCAGGCGTTCTCCATTCTCATTGACTCTTTGGTCTCCGAACTATCCTAGAACGCGTTAGTATGTTCTCTCTGTACACCCACCCATCCATTCATATTTCCCAATATTACCACTCTTTGATTTGGTTTACATAGCATTCAATAAGAACAATTTTTCGAACCTCCACATTCTAACCCACATTACCCGGGGAGATGCCAATTCGTACTGTTTAACACATCTTTTCGCTCTTTCACTTACGATCACTCCAACTCCTTTTGCACCAGCACTTCAGTCTCAATTCCTGACCATAATGCTAGGCTGCCATCTTCTATCTCCACAGCATCCTTTCCTTTGCGCTTCTCTGATACACACCGAATATCAAGCTGCTTTACCATGCATTCCTCTAACATTCCACTTACCGACTCGCCATTCATTCCTCTCTGAACACTTAACAGCACAACACGGCATTTTATTAAAAATTACGCGCTTTCGTACTTCTACTCTATGCACATGGAGTACGCACGGCCGCCAGGGCGGCATTTGCCACGGCACAGGCGTGTGCTACGCTCTGATTCATACTACTGTTCCTGAAATGACAGTGTGGCCATTGGTTGATTAGCGGCTATGTTTTTTCCAAATTTGAACTGATAGTGCAAAAAGTATTTATTTATTGCACGCGTTTGTCCAAGTTGAATAACACCTCGTTTACACGAGTTGCATACAATATTAATCCTTCGTTCATTCAAACAAGAACATAATGTAATATTTAATTATGATTATTATCGTGATTAGCTGGATATTAAATTAAAGATGCTTTCTGGTGGAGTGTCAAAAAAATCTTCTCTGTTACTATCATTTATATTTTCAATAACACATCTCATTTTAAGCTATAAACTTTTTTCATTTACTTAAACTGACAAAAATTGTTATGGGCCGGCGAAAACTACCCATTTTCACCCCCTTTTACTTAAACTTACGTTGTTTTAAATAGTAACTTTATTGTACCATCATATTACAACTTGTCATAAAAAATCACATTGCTTAATTACCCTTCGCCAACTATATTTGGTCCATGGAAACTACCCCTATGCATACTGCGGCCGTAAAAATATTCGCTCTGTCGTAATTAGAGACACCCGTAACTGGTAGATTCAACCGTTATTAAAATGTTACCCAGCCATCGTGTAATAGGGATACCATTTGCACAGTCCAATATTAAGCAATAATCTACTCTGATAAAACACTTCGTTAAGGTAAGATTACTACGTAAGGGCAGGCTTTAGGGATTCCGTTTTGGACCGGCTGTGAAATCACACACTGTGTGCGTAGATTGTCTTAAGTTTGTTGTGGAACTAGAGCCAAACGACTTACTGGCAAAACTGTCTATCAAAATTTGAGTGTCTGAATTTGAAAAGAAAAAAAAACGATTTACCGCACATTTTCATATTTATTCGTTTTTTGGACCGGCTGTGAAATCACTGACACGGTGTGCGGAGATTGTCTAAAGTTCGTTGTGGAACTGGAGGCAAACGACGTACGGCAACACTGTTTATCAAAATTTGAGTGTCTGAATCTGAAAAGAAAAAAAAAACGATTTACCGCCCATTTTCATATGTTTTCTTTTTTTGAGCCCGTCTGTGAAATCACTGACATTGTCCGAAGATTGTCTAAAGTTTGTTGTGGAAGTCAAGGCAAACGACGTACTGGAAAAATTGTTTATCAAGATCTGAGTGTCTGAAGAGGAAAAGAAAAAAAACGATTTACCACTCATTTTCATAGTTTTTCTTTTTTTGGGCCGGCTGTGAAATCACTGACACTATGTGCGGAGATTGTCTAAAGTTGTGGTGGAACTCGAGGCAAATGACGTACTCGCAAAACTGCCTATCAAAATTTGAGTATCCGAGTCTGAAAAGAAAAAAAAATGATTTACCGCCCATTTTCATATTTTTTCTTTTTTTGGAGCGGCTGTCAAATCACACACTGTGTGCGGAGATTGTCTTAGTTCGTTGTGGAACTCGAGGCAAACGACGTACTGGCAAAACGTCTATCAAAATTTGAGTGTCTGAATCTGAAAAGAAGAAAAAAACGATTTACCGTCCATTATTATATTTTTTCTTCTGTGAGCCGGCTGTGAAATCACTGATACTGTGCGGAGATTGTCTCAAGTCTCGATGCAAACGACGTACTGGCATAACTGTCTATCAAAATTTGAGTGTCTGAATCCGAAAAGAAAAAAAAACGATTTACCGCCTATTTTCATATTTTTCCTTTTTGAGCCGACAGTGAAGTCACTGACACTGTGTGCGAAGATTGTCTAAAGTTCGTTGTGGAACTCCAGGCAAACGACGTACTGGAAAAACGTCTATCAAAATTTGAGTGTCTAAATCTGAAAAGAAGAAAAAACGATTTACCATCCATTATCATATTTTTTCTTTTGTGGACCGGCTGTGAAATCACTGACACTGTGCGGAGACTGTCTAAAGTCTGTTGTGGAACTCGATGCAAACGACGTACTGGCAAAACTGTCTATCAAAATTTGAGTATCCGAGCCTGAAAAGAAAAAAAAATGATTTGCCGCCCATTTTCATATTTTTTCTTTTATTTTGAAATCACACACTGTGTGCGGAGATTGTCTTAGTTCGTTGTGGAACTCGTGGCAAACGACGTACTGGGAAAACTGTCTATTAAAATTTGAGTGTCTGAATCCGAAAAGAAAAAAAACGATATACCGCCTATTTTCATATTTTTTGCTTTTTTTCAGCCGACAGTGAAGTCACTGACACTGTGTGCGGAGATTGTTTAAAGTTCGTTGTGGAACTCGAAACAAACGACGTACTGACAAAACTGTCTATCAAAATTTGAGTGTCTGAATCTGAAAAGAAAAAAAACGATTTACCGCCCGTTTTCATATGTTTTCTTTTTTTGGGCCCGTCTGTGAAATCACTGACAGTGTGTGCGGAGATCGTCTAAAGTTCGTTGTGGAACTCGAGGCAAACGACGTACTGGCAAACCTGTCTATCAAAATTTGAGTGTCTGAATCTGAAAAGAAAAAAAAACGATTTACCGCCCATTTTCATATGTTTTCTTTTTTTGGGCCGGCTGTGAAATCACTGACATTGTCCTTAGATTGTCTAAAGTTGGTTGTGGAACTCGAGGCAAACGACGTACTCGCATAACTGTCTATCAAAATTTCAGTATCCGAGTCTGAAAAGAAAAAAAATGATTTACCGCCCATTTTCATGTTTTTTTTTGGGCCCGGCTGTGAAATCACTGACAGTGTCCGGAGATTGTCTAAAGTTCGTTGTGGAACTCGAGGCAAACGACGTACTGGCAAACCTGTCTATCAAAATTTGAGTGTCTGAATCTGAAAAGAAAAAAAAACGATTTACCGCCCATTTTCATGTTTTCTTTTTTTGGGCCCGGCTGTGAAATCACTGACACTGTGTGCGGAGATTATCTAAAGTTTGTTGTGGAACTCGGGGCAAATGACGTACTGGCAAAACTCAAGATTTGAGTGTCAAATATGAAAATAAAAAATTGATTTACCACCCATTTTCATATTTTTTCTTTTTTTGGGTCGGCTGTGAAATCACACACTGTGTGCCGAGATTGTCTAAAGTTCGTTGTGGAACTCGAGGAAAACGACGTACTGGCAAAACTGTCTATCAAAATTTAATTGTCTGAATCTGAAAAGAAAAAAAAACGTTTTATCGCCTATTTTCACATTTTTTCTTTTTTTTTCGGTCGGCTGTGAAATCACACACTGTGTGAGGATATTGTCTTAAGTTTGTTGTGGAACTCAAGGCAAACGACGTACTGACAATACTGGCTATGAAAATTTGAGTGTCTGAATGTGAAACGCAAAAAGAAAAAAATTTACCACAAATACATAAAAACAAAAATCGCAACTCACTGAAAACCATTAAATTTTATTTTCGTGCATAATTTCACTATTTCAGCACGACTATAACTTATAGAAACTATAGAGAAAATAACTAGAGCGAATCAATTGTGTGGTGCGTTATTAGTACTAGATTTGCAATAAAAAAAAATCAAATTTGTAATGCCAAACATTTTTTTGATTCTGTAAGTAATTCTCGTTAAAAAGTGTTTTGTAACCTTTTAACCTAGAATTAATAGTTTTCATTTTTTCAAGTTACGAATTTTTAAGAGTATATCATATCATTTTTAAAAATTTATAACTTGAACTTTTAAGATAAAAAATATACGGCACCTTTGACGAGATTTAATTTTAACAGCGGAATTAAAAAAAAATGTTTGGTATAACAAAATGGATTTTTGTTATTTTGGATGTAGTGACTTCGGACTAATAACCCACAACAAATGAGAAGTCAATTGTCAAGTAATAATAATTACTATATTATAATATATTATTTATTTGTTTACCTGCATTTGTTTCTTGCTGCTTGTTGCAAATTTAATGATGTACTTTGAGTCTTGAACTATTCCTTGAATATCTTGCAGTTTTTACAAACCACTCTACAACCTGATTTATTTAGATCTGTTTGTTTAAATATCAAACTGGCACATGTTATCTTATTTTCTTCCAAACATTTCTATTTGTCACTTTTCACCGACTATTCAACAGTTCGACACTAACTGTGTACTTCCACTCCCTTAAACAACCACAAACAGAATGAACCAAGCCCGAAATGCACGGGCAAATCGTGAAATAATAAGATTGCCGGCCGCGAGCGGGAGGAAACAAATTGCGAGTTGCGACAGGAATTTTCTTGCAACAAACGTGTTGTTGCAAATATGTATTTAGTTGGATGATAAAAAACCTTTAGATAAGACGATTTAGTGTGAAGAATTATTAATATTAGTTCAAAACAGTAAAAACTTTCCATTTCTAAATTAAAATCAAAAAATCAATAAATTACTATTTTTTTAAATAAATCAATTTTTAATTTTTTTTTAATGAAAATCAACTTTTGCCCAACATTGTTTCAAACTAAGGTAATCGAACAGTCTTGAAAGTTACTGTCATTAGGAGACCTATAAATGCAATAGTAGAATTTCTCATATTTAGGAACAGATTGCTTAAACCAAATCACGTATCGAAAGCTAGAGTGAAAATTGTATTGGGGAAATTGCAAATCGGGTGAATCAGCTTTCAGAGGAGACTTTTGTTTCAGATAGAAAGAAAATGTCAGGTTGTAATTGTTTAAGATGTTGGTGAACAGCATTCAGATTAGATGTTGCAATAGTGGATCTGAAAGTGAGTATTTTCGATGAACGAGGTCGCTTGAGCCCTGCCTTCCTGGACATTGGAACGGGACAGGATTATACGTCCGGTATTTATTACCCTAGAAACCACAGCCACCTTTTTTTTTAATTTGAATTTTGGACTTTCAAACCGATAGAAAGACAGTGAAGTCGAGAAGAAAGAATAGATTGTGGATAAGGAATATGGGACCGGCAGGCCGTACCGAGCTCATAAAATCAGAGTCAATATTAAGGAGCCCATGGTGAGAGTGGTGGTACCTCCCCGGTTGGCATGGGGTACACACCTTTTGCCTCCTACTTGCATTGCTTATTTTCCTGTATTCTATAGTGTTGCAAAAGATAACATTTGCTCAGGTCTGAATTGTACAACAAATTTTGACTATAGTAGCGCCTCTTGACTTATTTAATGATATATGAGCTAAGCATGATAAGTGAATGGTGTTTGAATCATTTCAGCGATTCAAAACATACGACTTTCTCCATTGAGTAAATTATATTATTTGAATATAGAAGGAGCAAGATACTGATAGGCGATTATCAACACCTTCCATCCCAATTTGGTGAGCGTACATTGCATCAAACGGGCAATATGCGTCCGCTCGTCATCCTGTAAAAGGACTACGCCTTTACTTAACCGCCTCCCCCCCTGTTTTTTGATTCTTATAGCGGATTTTACTCGGAGGAGTAGTTGACCACTATTCTACATTTATTGTTCTTTGTTTGTTAAAAAATTTACGGAATCTGGGCCTTGAATGTTCTAGAACACTGTCTCCATCACTTTTCCTGCCGTTGGTTGAGATTTGAATTTTTTGGGTGAAGGTGAACCCATGACTCATCTACAGTTATATGTGCCAAAAAATCGTCTGCTTCATTTTAAAAACGCTGGAGATGTTTCTGAGAAGCTATAATTCGGACAAGTTTTTTGGTACCCACCGTGAGCTAAGTTTGGAATACATAAGCTTATCATTCACGATAACTTGTACGCTACAAACGCTAATTTTCAGTATTTTCGCCAAATCGTCCATTGATATTCATCTATTTGTTCGAATAAGCTCGTCAACTCGTTAGATAGTCACTTCATTTACTGCAGTACGAGGTCTTGCATCATGATGAGCGTTTGCTAGACATATACGGCCACTCTTGAACGAATTGCACCATTCAAATACCTGAGTAGGTGAAAGATACTCTTCTTCAAATTGTGTATGAAATCGACGAAGAATATTAACAGTTTTTTCGCCTTCTGCACACAAAAATTTTATGGTAATCCGCTGCGCAACGGAGTTCGTTACGTCACCGGATGCGGTTATTAGGTGGTCTGATACATAGTCAACGTAACAGTAGCTCCTTACTAATAGAGCAAAATCTAATTAGTCCGGGTGAAACCTATATTGCCCTTGTGTTAGAATTTGGTGTAAAATAATAAATAGCAGATTTAAGATTAACGTAAAAAGATTGGAGATGGTCTATAACGTGAACTGCTTTATTTAAAGACATAATTTTAAGATTAAAGAGATACTTAATATGAAACATAGATTACTATCACCCAATAAGAGCGATTTTTTTGATAATACAAGATTTTTAGAATATTAACTCTATCATGTCGAGCTGAAAGTAAATGTATAAGTATTTCAAGTACCGAGAAAAATAGGAAGAATAATAGAATTTCAATTCATACTTCGTTTCATAGCGTATTCGAATTTTTAAATAAAAATGTGTAAACATTATCCTTTTTAGAACAACGAAAAGTTTTAAAATTCTAAGTAATGTTTATAAGTCAAGCGCAGTTTGGCTCTATTTTTTTTATCTGTTGAATACTGAGGGTAACAACGTACGTCACTCGGGTGATCACGTATGTAATAATTTAATTTCAGAGAAGGATGTATATTTATTTAATTTATTTATGCAGTTTTATAGCAAATTAACCAACTTTCGACATTGTTGCTACTTTCTGTAATATGTTAGATTACCAATTTAAAACAAAAAGCGCACTGAAACACCTTTCCAGAAATGTTAGGAAGGGTGTGAGCTCGTAAAAATCCTGGAAAGATACTTTTTCCATGACTAGTCAGAAAACTTAC
Organism: Vesta saturnalis; assembly: GCA_036346205.1. NCBI lineage: Eukaryota > Metazoa > Arthropoda > Insecta > Coleoptera > Lampyridae > Vesta > Vesta saturnalis. The sequence goes on from JARFJB010000603.1 coordinate 1,646,708, forward strand.
ATAGGGATAATGAACTTTTTTTTGCGTTTTATTTCTAAAGAACTAAGCATATCCATTGATTAATTTATTTTACGTTACTTTTACTAATTCAGCTAAATTACTCCAACTAAAGATTTTTGACACTCTTTAACCTCATATTATACAAAGATAGAATGACCTATTTTATTTTGCTAGTTTCGAGTTGCCATGAATGAGTCGTTTTACTATGTGAACATTTTTATTTGCTTCTTATTAGCGTGTTTGTGTTGCATTTAAAACTAATATATACTAATACTATTTTTACAGTTACACCAACGAAAATAATTGAAAATCAACAATCTAATAATGAAGAGTCAGAACACACAACTGAAAAAATTAAACAAACTCAATTACAATCAAGTGATGATAATGATTCACTTAATTCCTTGAAACTATCAGATAAACGAGATAACGATTTTGAGGATTTTCATTGCTTTCAGTCGAGTAAAATAGAAGAACTTAGTTTTGACAACTGGCCAGTGTCATTGCGAGAAACACATATTTCGAATGTAAAAGTTGATGAACCTGGGTGGTTAAAACCTACAATCTTGACACCAGACTTACCAAGAAAAAAGTTAGAATGTGAAGAGGATATTGTGTTTGATACTAAAATTTCCTCTAACCAAGAATCAGATGTACAAATAAATGAGGCATTGCCTCCCTTAAAACCAGAATTATCAAGGTTTAATATATTGGAACCGGAACAATCATTGCCTTGTAAATTAGAACCATCTAGTAACAATACACAAACATTTTATGAAACTCCACTTGAATCTCCAATTCCGGTTACTCAAGAAACAATCAATATTGAGGATGATGATGAATTTACAGAATTTCAATCTACTACATTTGCTCCAATAGAACCTGCACCAACAATTCCAGAACCATTGCAGCCTTCAATTTTGCAACCTATAAAAGTGGAAAATACGCCAAATTTAACAGCATCTACAACAATCAATTGGCCTGCTCCTGGAATTACAGATGAAGATTTACAATGGTTTAATCTATATAAACCAAATACGGGGGAGAATGTTACAAAAGATGTTGATAATTTGCTTAAACCAATTATTAATGAGGCTGTACATAATGATAAAACTGGCGATGATGATGATTGGAGTGATTTTATTTCTAACCAAACTACACAATTAAGCAATTTGCAAATCAATAAACCTATTCAAAATGGTTTTCAAACATCCTTAGTTTCTAATCAATATGTGGTGCTTGCCTCAAAGCCAGATGAAATAGAGGATGAGTGGAGTGATTTTGTTTCGAGCCAACCTCCCCCTGCTCCAGAAACTGTTAATAATAGGCTACCACGATCTTCAATACCAAAATTAAATTTAGACTGGAACGGACCTCCTCAATTTTCCAGTTGGTCTGCAAGTATTACGCCTAATATAATAACTAACCCTGTCTCCTTTGAATCATTTCAAGGTTTTGCTGCATTTGACACTGATCTATTAAAAAATAGGATAGGAAATAAAAAAACTCCAAATATTATAGTACAACCTAAAAAAAGTACTGTGCCTAGTATATCTTCTATACCAGATTTAGAATTTATAGCACCAAAAAATAGGACTTGGAAAAAATGACTAAAAGAACAAGTTATGCTGTGAATCTACGCAGTATTATTATTATTATTGTTGTATTTAAATTTGTTCGGTATTGTTAAATTTCACTTGTGATTTGATAGACCTTAAGCAAAACAAAAAATATGTATTTGGCATCAGAGTTTTTTAGTTTTAGGAATCAATACCTGCTGTAGTATCGAATATTCTGTGGTTTTGTGATAAACTTATAGGTTATTAACTATTATTATATTAATTATTTATACTGGGAATATAAAATATGTTATTCTTTTTAATGTGCATTTGTTTGTATATGTTTCTACTTTGTACTTAATTACTTTACTGTTCGTCCATGTATATAAATGTTATGTAATTAACATTCCAGTTTTGTATAGAAGATACTGTACATTAAACGTACTTAAATTTTATAATTATCTATTTATTTCCAGAGTAACTAATAATTTTTACCTTCCAACCTGCATATACATATGTACAGGCTGTCCCAAATTTGAGGGCAAGCATGGGGAGCTCGCTTATTATAAGAGATAGGATATAGGTTTAAATTCGGCACTTTTGCTAAATTCGATGCCGAGTAATAATCTGAAAAGAAATTTGAGCTAACTCGAATGGATTTGGTTTTATGCTCAAAAAACTAAAAATTTCGTTTTTCGCGTTTGGCCACCTTATTATTAGGAATTTTCAAAATTCGATTAAACATTATTAAGGCACCTTTTTACGCACAATACTAATACGGTATTAAAAATATTATGTGACGTTTTGTTTATTCTGAACCATCATCAGGTTTATTTTTTCTTATGGGGGTTAAGATATATTTTTATGTCGTTGGATGGAGAATGTTATGATGATTTTAGCAATATATAACACTTTATGGTTTGATCGACTGCGAACTAAAATAATGAGAAAAATACGAAGAACAAGATTCCGCCTTCTTGGATCCAGCAAGGAATAATTACAGTAGTTCTACTTATTTAATTTGTTAAACTCATTAGAACATCCAAAAAAATATATAAACATTTAAACAATTTAAAAAAAAACATTAACAAACAACTTAAACAAGTAGGTCTATGTAACACAGTCATAATAACAACAACGCAAATTGACCGATAGGTAACAACAAAATAATTACACAGACAAACAAACAAAAATTATTATAATAAATGTTCGAACAATTTTCGTCCTTCTTGAATGCAGCAATGAATTCTTCTTCTACAATTGTTTACGCTTCTTTGAATGGTTCTCCTGGGAATTTGACGAAGTCCATTAACAACCCTATTCTGGAGTTCTTCTATATTTTGCAGTGGCGTCTTATAAATCATATTTTTTAAATAGCCCCAGAGGAAGTAATCTAAAGGGGTTAAATCTGGACTTCTTGCTGGCCACCTAAGTGGTCCCCTATTTCCCATCCATTTATCAAGAAATTCGCCGTTAAGATATTCACTTATTATCGCAGCATTATGAGGAGGAGCTCCGTCCATTTGCCACCAGAGAGTCCATCTTTCATTTAGCGGAACATCATCCAAAAGGTCTGATATTTCATGTGTTAGAAATGCGAGGTAGCGTTGAGACGTTGGGATACCTTCGTAAATAATTGGCCCAAGGAGCCTATCCTTCCAGATTCCAACCCACACATTAAAGGACCGGTGGCCTTGTCCTCGCATTTGCCTGTTAATTCGTGGATTTTCAACGGACCAGTAGTGCTCGTTATTACAATTAAACATTCCATTAGTGGAAAAATTACGCTCATTCGTCCAAATTATTTGATTGAGAAAGTTGCGATTTTCCAGCATTTTGGTATTAAGTTGGTTACAAAAATCCAACCATCTCATATCGTCCCCAGGCTGAAGAGTTTGACTAACGTGTAACTTAAATGGTTTATAACGGTCTTGCTTTAACACTCGCCAAACTGTCGTTTTTGGCACTTCAATAGTTTGCTCTATTTCTCTGGTAGATGTTGAAGGATTTTCTTGAACCTAAGATGGATAACATAAAGTCATAACTCTCCAAAAAAAATGTCTGCTGAAATTAGCAGTGAAGTGAGTGGAAATTCTTATAATTAGTATAATACTAACAAATAGTACCTGATGTAATATTTCTTCTTCGGCATCTCTGTCTAGTCTGCTACCATATGCATTTCGAGGTTTCTGAAAACATCCAAATTCTCGCAAATATTGGTCTAATTTTAAAAAATATCTCTGGTTTGGTTGTTGCCTCTCCGGATATTCCTCTAAATATCTTTGTTCTGCTCTGACACTATTTCTACTGCAGCTATAAAATATCCTTATCATGTCTCGTTTTTCTGAATTTGAAAACATTCTAAAGAAACCTGCAAATTTTAAAGCGCTAACACGAAGGATCTTGCAGTTATTACCCTTTTTACAATTAGAAAATGACATGACAAAAGCCAACTCCTGAGTTTTGTTCGATTCATGGGTGATAATGTAATAGTTAGTTTTTAATTTAAGAGTATTTTAGTTCGCAGTCAATCAAACCATGAAGTATTATATATTACTAATATCCTCATAACATTCTCCATCCAACGCCATAAAAATATGTCATCCCCGATAAGAAAAAATAAACCTGATGATGGTTCAGAATAAACAAAACGTCGTATATTTTTAATACTGTATTAGTATTGTGCGTAAAAAATTGCCTTAATAATGTTTAATCGAATTTTGAAAATTCCTAATAATAAGGTAGCCAAACAAAAATCGAAATTTTTATTTTTTTGAGCATAAAACCAAATCCATTCGAGTTAGCTCAAATTTCTTTTCAGATTATTACTCGGCATCGAATTTAGCAAAAGTGTCAAATTTAAACCTATATCCTATCCCTAATAAGCGAGATCCCCATGCTTGCCCTCGAATTTGGGACAGCCTGTACATAGCTAAATTAACCAGTTTCGCCAAGATCGGCCATAATTTCTGAATGTGTGTGTGTGAGTGTCTGTGTGAATGTATGTCAGTATCCATGATAATTCCAGAACGAAAATACCTACATACTTAAGATTTTGTATGTAAACTTGTTTTTGTTTTCATTCTGCTTGAAGCTGATTAGATTTTGGGAAATCCAGCGCCAGGGAGGGGGTTTGTTAGGGGCAATTTCTTGTTTTTATCAAATATTTCTAAAACACCTGTATATTTCAAAAATATAAAAATACTTAGACCTTAAACATATCGATTAATTATGTTCTATGCAATTTTTTGATACAACGCACAATTTAGTGGAAAAAAAATTCCTAAAGTAGAATTTAGGTGTTAGTTCAATTTTTTCAATATCTGAATAACGATTAATTTTATAAGAAAAAGTGTAGACATATTTTTTAAAGAAAATTTAATTTTACATAACTTTTCTTTATACAGTTTCTTAATATAACGCTAGGTGAGTCTAAAAATTAATTAAATATGAAAGAAAATGCTGAAACTGTATTATTGATAAAATACTTATCTTTTTTGGCTGACATTTTTCATTGTTGACCTTCGCCATTAGAGGTTGTTTTGATTTGTCATCTTTAAGACATTTTAAACAATATTTAATTTTTAATGACCTAGTTATTCTTTACTAAAAATGAATTCTATAGTTAGCTTTATACGTTTCTCAAACTGCAATATTAATAGCAGGCTGATGTTTATGTTTTAATTTTTCAACTTTGACAAAATTGTTTTCAACATCTTTAACAGTTTTAATAGATATTACCACTGACGAAGATAACTGTAAGTGTTATCGAAACGTTTAGATTGTATAATTTAAAATACCATTAAAAAACCCAAAAAAGAAGTATTTTATTATGTGTGATAATGGTGAAAGTTTACATTTTCATATTTCAGTCCTTTATGGGGAGGAAACTTATCGTTCTATCAGACAATTTGAAAAATTAAGGAAACGTAAAGCACAATTATTATCATCACTCACTTTTTTATTACGATGCCGAGACCAAGAAATTATCCCAAAGTTTATCTATATTAAAAGAAATTTTAATAACAAACAAGCTAATAATATTTACTGAAAGTGCTCTTCTGCGTAATCAAATACATATTACTACGAAGTTATTGGATAACACCGATAAAAATCTTTTATATTTACATTTACAAATATCTATATTGAATAGAGAAGATTGGGATAAAATTGATTCTATAATGTCTAAATCTATGGAAATAAATTTTGACATCTCATGTCAACATCAAAAAGAAAAATGTAATAAATTGTACAAACAACGTAATAATAACCATCTATTGATTGTAAAAAAAGAGTTATAAACATTGCTGATAATGTTGTTCCAGATTACGCTATTGAAGCGCTTTCTAAAGGAGGAAATTTTGCGATAACACCAAGAGTAGTATCTTTTGAAGATATAATTTCCAATATCGAAAGCTCCATTAAATCATTACCTTTTGATGCTGCTAATGAAGTTAGATATAACACCATTAACATATTATGTAAAACAAAACCTCCAAAGAGCAACTTATCCTTTTGTCAATGACGTGCTTTACTTGATCTTAAACGCAATGAAAATATAATATTAAAATCAGATAAAAGTAATGCAACTGTTATATTAAATATGAACGATTATAACTTTAAAATAGAACAATTGTTGGAACCAGAGACTTATCGTGAAATACCAAAAGACCCAACAAAAAAGCTTCTTTTAAAAGCTAAAGAACTGATTAAATTATCATCTATTCCTGAAGAAATAGAAAAGAAACTAACTCTGAAGCTATTTCACCAAAATTATATGGTTTACCAAAAATCCATAATCCTAATATTCCTTTAAGGCCTATTGTGAGTGCAATATTGGTTCTACATATAGTCTTTCAAAGCATCTTACATTTTTATTACGACCTCATATAGGAAAAACAACCCATTACATTAAAAATTCTGCTGACTTTGTTGAAAAAATGCAAAGTTTGAAAATTGAAGAGGGCCATATAATGGTCTGTTTTGATGTTGTTTCACTTTTTACAAAAGTGTCTTTAAAAGAAATTATTGAATACATTGATCACCTTTTTCTAAAGTATATAACCGTTCTTTTTCAGCACTGTCTTACTACAACTTATTTTCAGTGGAATAGTAAATTTAAGAACAGATTGATGGTGTAGCAATGGATAGTCCCCTTAGTCCTGTTATAGGTAATTTTTATATGGAAAAATTTGAAACATTAGCGTTTCAAAATACACCTAAAAAACCTTCGGTTTGGTATATGACACTTTTGTTATTTGGAGACATGGAGAAGAGGCACTGCATGAGTTTTTGGTTTTATAAATGGTATACATCCTAGTATTCAGTTTACCATGGAAAAAGAAACTAATGGAAGTTTACCATTTCTTGACATATTAATATCTAAAAATAATAATTCACTATCTTTTAAGGTTTAGAGGAATACGTCTTGATTTTGATTTTAATTTTGACTTTTGGTATGTCTAGGTCTTTTGTTGAAGCAAATGCTTTACCAATTATATGTTAAATTACCACAGCACTATAATTTAACGTAATTAGTTGAAATTAAGATTAAAATTAAAAAATTACAAAAAACGTTCTACATTATGCTTTTCATTATAAAGTACTTATCTTTTTTGGGGTTTTTTAATGGTGTACTTTAAATTATACAATCTAAACGTTTCGATAACACTTACAGTTATCTTCGTCAGTAGTAATGTTTGTTAAAAATTGTTAAAGATGTAGTAAACCTTGAAGCAAATGCTTTACCAATTATGTTAAATTACCACAGCACTATAATTTAACATAAGTAGTTAGAATTAAATTAAAATTGAAAATTACAAAGAACGTTCTGCATTGTGCTTTTCATTGTTAATAACACTTCCAATTATTGATAAAGATATCTCTTTGTTAGATTTAACTGGGTTATTTTATTTGATATAATGTTTGAATTTGTGAATGCTTCTATCATTTTAAAATTGAAGTTTTTCACAACTTTACACTTACATCATAACTCGATTAAATTTTGTTAAATGTGTTTTTTGGCTGACAAATTTCATTGTTAGCTTTCGTCAGAGAGTGTTCTGGTTTGTCATCTTTGAGGCAGTTTAATGAAATTTAATTTTTATGACCTAGTTATTCTTTACTAAAAATTTTATAGTTGGCTTTATGTTTCCCAAACTGTTATATTAATAGCAGGCTTATGTTTATGTTTTAATTTTTCAAATTTGACAAAATAGTTTACTACATCTTTAACAATTTTTAACAAACATTACTACTGACGAAGATAACTGTAAGTGTTATCGAAACGTTTAGATTGTATAATTTAAAGTACACCATTAAAAAACCCCAAAAAAGATAAGTATTTTATTATGAGTGTTAATGGTGAAAGTTTACATTTTCATATGCTTTTCATTGTTTATAACACTTGCAATTATTGCCAAAGTTATCTCTTTGTTAGATTTAACTGGATTATTTTATTTGATGTCATGTTTATGTTTGTGAATGCTTCTATCATTTTCAAATTGAAGTTTTTCATAACTTTACACTGTCATCATAACTTGATTAAATTTTGTTAAATGTTTTTTGGCTGACATTTTTCATTATTAGCCTTCGCCGTTAGACGGTGTTCTGATTTGTCATCTTTAAGACGGTTTAACAATATTTAATTTTTAATGACCTAGTTATTCTTTACTAAAATTTAATTCTATAGTTGGCTTTATAATTTCACAAACTGCAATATTAACAGCAGGCTGATGTTTATGTTTGAATTTTTCAACTTTGACAAAATTGTCTTCAACATCTTTAACAATGACGAAGATAACTGTAAGTGTTATCGAAACGTTTAGATTGTATAATTTAAAATACACCATTAAAAAACTCAAAAAAGATAAGTATCTTGTGTGATAATCGTGAAAGTTTACATTTTGATGTATTATTGATATCTTATAGAAGCGGGCGGCTTTGGAATTTTATTTTAAGTTAACGTATACACTGTGTCCAAGATAAGGATTCTCACTGTGGATCTCGGAAATGTTAATAGATACAACTCCGGTTTTTAAGTTAATGTATACACTGTCTCCAAGATAAGGATTCTCACTATGGATCTGAGAAATGATAAAACTCCAGTTAAATGGGAAAAAAGTTGTGTAATTAAGGGTCCAATAATATAACACAAAAAAATCATTGGTGTGATTTTTTGTTTATATTTTATTTTTTTCTGCTAGAGCAAGAATACAAACACTTTTTCATGACAACTTGTTACGGGCTTTAACATGGCATAGTCAGTTTTTCAATCGGGCGTTTACTATTCTTATAGCTATCATCAACCTATTCTTTTAAATATGGAAACTGATTTTGAAAGGTTTTTTTTATTTCAAATTTAGCAATGTACCCCATTTAATGGTCTGATCACGTTTTGAATCTTTTATGGACCATCATCATGAAATGTTTGAATACAGACCTGCATCTTCAAGAAGTTGGTGCAGTAACTTTCCCTTATGATTATTACACACACCATAATAAAGTTTTTAATATTAGAAGTTAATATCAAGAAGCAAATTGACGGTAAAAGGAAAAACTAATTCCTTTTGTTCTTAGTATAAAGTAAGAATTACTTATAAGTTTATAATAGTTGTTCAAATAGGTCTCCATTATATTGCAAACACAAATAACACCGTCTTACAGTTGAATTCAAAAATTGTGAAGCATTCGAGGCGTAATACTTTGAAATTCTTCGCAATTGATTGTTATTTTCAATATTCTAAATATTTTTGGGACATCCCCAGAGAAAAGAGGTGTTATATCGGGGGATCGCGTTGGCCATCTTATTCTCGAATATGTTCCCATCCATCTTGCTGGAAACCTTGCCGATAAATCTTAATGGACGGCTCTGGAATTATGTGCCAGAACACCGCCTTGTATCTTCAATATCAGTTTGAGGTAAATCAAGCTGCTTCTACTTCATTTCCTAATAAATTTTGGTAGCGTTCAGAATTTAAAGATCCGTCACAGAAAAATAGACCATTTTTCAGATTTTCTTTTGCCCAGTAGTGAGCATTTTGTCTGTTGAAAATTCCATTATTGGTCACCTGATTTTCGTACAACTAAATTTTAGGTGGAAATTGATCATTATCTGTGCATTACCTGGTATATCATTCACAGAACTCTCTGTGCCTCACTGAATCCCCTGGTTGAAGTCTCTGACAAATTCTAAATTTAAATGGACATATTTTTTCTTTTTGTAAAAGAAAATGAGCAGTAGAATGGGCCACTTCTATTGTTTATTCAATATGTCGTGTAGAAATTTCTGAATTTCCCGTAATAGATAATTAAACACTATTTGCTTTTCTTCATTGGAAGGTTTTGAAGGAATATATATATATATATATATATATATATATATATATATATATATATATATATATATATATATATATATATATATATATATATATATATATATATATATATATATATATATATATATATATATATATATATATATTTACTACACGCATCAAGATGGCATCCGGTTCACATACATTGTTAGTTGGCGTCCACAGGTATACACTGTTTATGTTTATAGTACAAGGTAGCTTCTGAGCCATGTGTAGGTTTAGTTGACGTCTAGTGAATACTTGTATACCTTACAGGACATATGAACTTAGTTAATGGTATCAGTGGGCGTCCCTGCTGTGTTGCCACATATTTATCTAATTTTAGAACAAATAACCTTTAGTTATGGTGTTATCCATAATGTTACTTTTGCTTCTATGCATTTACTTCTGTATTCAAAGCGTTTATAACATGAAATTATAATGATCTTCTTTAGAATGTTTCTTTCTAAAATCAAATATGACTATAAATTCTAGAAAAATGTTACTAATTGATAAATAGCTATTAAAATGTATTAATATCCAGCTATATTTGTAATGTTAACTGATAAATACATTACACGAATGTTTGTACACGATGAAAGGTCGATGTGAAGTTTTCAACGAATTTACATGTCAGTATTCTAAAAATATCAAGACCATTTTAAAATTTTTACATTCATGGTGGGTGGATGTTTTGCACGTTGCACTGTAAACATTTTAGTCTTTGTCATTGTATAGCTTAACTTACAATATTATCAGAGAGTAGAGCCAATTGTTATTGTTGTAATTCATGATCAAATACCTAATGATAAGAAGAAAAATAATATTTAAATTAAACCCGAAATTACCTGAGTGTATTTCTTACGGTGATAAATTAAAGCCTGTAATACAACGCATTTTGATTAGTTTCTAAATCTCGTAAGACTTCTTCAGCACAAAATTGATCAATTTATTGGATGTAAGGAATTAGAAAAGGAAAATTAGTAACAATAGTTAGGTATACAATTCCTTGCCTTAAATCAAGTAATAGTTTTTAATATACAGGGACGTATATTAAAATGTGTTTTTAGGTCTTTATACTTCAATACCCAATGCTACAATATGTGACGTAGGCCCATTTAAGAAAAAAATACTTCACCAAAAAAAGGCAAAAAACAACCAACAAAAACGAAGTAGTGGAAATTAAACTAAACGTACATTCGCAGTCTAAAATGTAGGGGAAACTTTTAATATGCTTCCAAAAAGAAAGTTATGAATGCGCTTTATTACCCGAACATTCGCTTAATAAAGCCCACAAAAAAAAATTGTAAATCGAATTCTTCGCAAAAAAAAAACATCGTACACAGATAAAGTCATCTTTATCGCCTTTTGTGAAACCAGTATATATATCGTGGCACCACTAACTCCGCATAGGTAATTGTTCTGGTATTTTCACATAAAGCAATACCAAGAATCACTTTCTGAGAGGTTACCCTTTAGGCGTTTTCTCACTAACACATTCGATGACGATGCTATTGGTTGTTTCTTTCTTCCTTTTTTGGACACTATAGCTTCGGACTTAGAAGTTGTTGAAGAGAACAGGCCTTGGGTTACCAACAGGGCCTTGTAATTTAAAGATTTTTTTTGGAGTCTTGCTTCCTTTCAAATTAAACAGTTCAGGCGTAAGGAGCAATTCTTTAAAAGATTTATCGAGACATGCAGTTTCTGCTTCTGTATGTGTCGTACCATTAATTTTGACAGGTGTTTCAGAAGAGTTTTTGATCCTATCAGAAGCTTCTTGTTAGATAATGTTCTTTCTCATGCTATGGGGAATGTTATCTGCAGAGTCGTCTGAATCAGGACCGTTGAATTGCACATCATTAACATTATTAGGCTAAGCGTTACAGTTATTAAGTTGAATTTCGTTTCATTATTAGCGTTATTCTGATCAATTTGCGTAGCGTGAGATCGTTCAGTTGGTAATCTGGGGGCGAAAGCTGAATCAGGGATTACAGTAGGATCAAGTGGATATAAGCGTGTCGCTCGAGGGTGTCACGCAATTGGGCCAAACTTTAGAAAGAATTTAGCCAAAGCGAGATTTGTTGAAGCGACGATCTGGATTTGCTTCCCAAAACCTGAGGACTTCTTGGTCCCAATGCTGTTCAAAGGACCAATAAATCGCTTTGGCTAAGGGTTGGAGTTCGTGCATGATGTTAGAAGGCAAGCAAAACAGTTTATATCCAACTCATCTGCAACCTCACTGTTGGAGATATTAACGTGACAAGCAGCTCTATCTAAAACTACCAAGATAGTGTCTTTGCCCTTTTAACGATGTAGGTGCATATGAAAAGCAATGAGTAGTTCACTGGTCATGTTACCTTTGTCGGCCATTTTAACCAGGGTATCTGGTGGTAAGTTTTCTTCCCATTCAGGTTTTAATCTCTTTTCCTTAAATGTCACCATAGATGGGATACTATTTCTTAGTGCATTACAGCACCCAGCAATGGTCACATTTTCTGCGTGCTCAGGAGTAACTAAGTGGACAAGCTTGGTACCTTTTTGGCCAATAACTTGCTGTTGATACATCCCTTTTCGTCCACATTGAAAAGGTTCTGTGCATTTTGATGCAGATTTATTTCATGAAAAATGTTCGCTAATTTCTTAAAGTACATATCCACTATAAATTTATATAATTTTTGGACATGTGCTGCGTCTTGAGAAATTGGGATTGCGCGTTAAAAAACCATAGATCCAGTCATTACCAGCGACCCTTTTGGCAGCATTAAATCTGTGTGGAAAGTTATTTTCAATGCAGAATTTGTATGCAGAGCGACATACCAACAGTGGTGTTAGGGGCATTCCGATTTCGCACAGACGAACCATTCCTTCAGAAAATTGTTTTATTTGATTGGGAGTTAATATACTGGATCGTCCAATTTTTTTATCTAGAGCGCGAGATCTTCTGTGGTTTCCAATAGTTCTCCTATGCATATCATAACGTTGAGCAGCTTCTATTTGCAACAGTTCATTACCTCCCACTGCGTTAGTTGTTCTGCATCCAATTTGCTCGGTTCATCACTTTTGGCGGCATTGTTGTTGGGGAAACTAAAAAAAATGTTTTACAACGTCGTTTAATAAGACCCACCGTTTAATGGGCCTTATTAGCTTATTAGCTTTATTTGCCGAAATGCTTCCTAGTTATACAAAAATTAAAAACTTCGTGCATACAGTGTTGAACACCAGGCATCACGTACTGGAGTTTATTGTTTTGAAACAAGAATTATTTACGTAAATAGTAAATTTTAATAGTCGAACATCTATACGGCGCGCCGGTATTCAGATTTCGCACTATTGTCATGGATAAGTAGTTGGAAGCTACTTGATGTTGCCGAATTTTGAGAAAGAAGCGTATGTTTTCAATTATCGCTACTGGGCTGTATTAGCTACCGGGCCTTATTTGTCGCAGGTACTTTTTTACAGTATTTTTACTCTCGATCTAGTTTCAAGAACATAATGTCGAAACTGGCTATAGTTTTTGTCTTACATTCTTGCCCAAATGCAGCTAACAAGCTTGTAAGATATCAAACTATATTTTTCTTTCTTGTGTGCGAATGAACGTAAGTATTGTTTTTCTGAAAAAATCGATGGCCAGTTTTCAACGGATTTGAAGGTTTTCAGCAACCAGCGTAACCTTAATTCTGGATTTTTGGTTAGCAATAAACCCATCTATTACCATTGTCTGGTATATTACTGTTTTGGAGTACTAATGAAGATAAGTGAGTTAATTATGTAAAGCAGTGAATGAGCCAAATCGAGTTCTACGAAACCTTTACGTACCTGACAATAAACAGAGAAGACAAAATTTTGCGAAACTTCGGCCATATTTTTTTTAATTTTAACTTAAAGTGTATTTAGTCTCACGCATTTTTCAGAATTTAGCAATCAATCGACAAATTGTACCATACTTTGGCCAATTATTAACCATCTATTAAAGGAAACCGGAAAGATTCGGTTTTAAGTTATGGTGTATTCATCCACCAGATATTTGTATAAATTTGTTTCCTATGAAGCTGGACCACCAATTGTAAGACCCGATAGGCACCTAATTTTTCAACCATGGTTTACTCATAAGGTTCTGACGTTACAGTCCAACTTACTTGAAATAGTAAGAATACCTAATTCTGAAACAGATTGGTGGTAAATCGGAAAAGCACCTACTTTTTAACCACAGCTTCTTACTCATTGGAAGATGACCCTTCTGCTGACGACACAGACCAACTTTTTTGAAATACTAAGAGGTACTGAATTCAATAAAGGAACCGTTTTAGTAGCAAACCGAAAATTAATTATTTTTTTATTATAGTCTATGCGTGCGCGTGCAGGAGTGTGCGTTCGCACCTGTTTTAATTCTGACCACGATAACTTAAAAAATACGCATCGGATTTTAATTAACAATTATAAATTGGTAAAAACGATTTAATTTATAGAAAAAAAGTGTAGACTCCTTCTTTTAAAGATAATTCAACACATGGTACACAAATTTATTATCGAAATACAAATTATTGATTTTACTTATTACACATGTTCTAAATAATATATGATGAATAAACTTTAAAGCTTCTCAATATGTTTTGATTTCTCTGTAATGACTGTACATGTACATTTACATAAAATGCTTTGTAAAATGTATAAATATTTTGAATGAAACTATATAAAGCACATGCAAATCGGTCCCGGAAAGTTTACCGAAAACTGTTGACCGAAACAGTTTACTGAAAGACAATTAACCGAAAGGTCAATTTACCGAAAGGACAATTGGCCGAATTACAATTTACCGAAAAACATTTTTGCCGAAATACAGTTAACCGAAAGAGAAGTTAACCGAAAATTATGGTTCACGATCATTTCCCGCCAAAAAAATTCCGACGCTGCTTTAAATAAAATGACGTAATATGCAAAGAAGGAGCTTTAATAATATTTTTCATTGCGTTGAAATAATACGTGCGTACTTAAAAAACCCTTATTATTATGAATTTAAATTGGAAGCGATTCCCTTTAAAAACATCAGCTTATCAGCGTCGTACAGTTTTTCATTCTAATATTTAGATCACAGTTTACTTTTTTGTGGCGGTTGAATGCTCTCTTACAAATTTTATATTACATACCTCTAATATCTTAATGATTTCGGATATTCTGCAGATAGAGTTAATATTTAAAAATATCAATGTTTATTCTTGCAAGGGAAACATAATTATTGTGTGTGAGTAATAAATGAAGGTAGCTTACTAATAGTATGCTGATACAATCGCTATATTAATGACATCACAACTAACAATAGTTTTAATAACAATATTTATTGTTGTATAAAACACAAGTAAATGACAAAGGAATTAATTTCCGACTTTTTAAACACGCCAGCAATTTGAGCTGCAAATCCTAAGCCTTGGTAAAGTGTGAAGGAAAAGTTCGTTTATATAATAGTATGTCATTAGATACATAACCTGCACGTACCTCATAGCATTATAATACATTTTCGGTTAATATTCCTTTCGGTAAACTGTGTTTAGGTAAAAATGTTTTTCGGTCAATTGTAATTCGACCAATTGTTGTTTCGGTAAATTCACCTTTCGGTTAATTGTCTTTCGGTAAACTGTTTTCGGTAAACTGTTTTCGGTAAACTTTCCTAGATCCCATGCAAATATGTTAGCCATAACTCAATGGCTTACTTATATGTGTTAATATAATTTATAAAAATACCATTTGATGCTTTGCATTGTGTGTAATTAGAATTGCAGTAGTAAATTGAATAGGTGACTATAAGTAAAGAAATAACATTTCCTTTGTATATTTCATAAAGTGAGAATACGAATACGTTAAAAATTGCCGTTTTTTGACTGATCTATGCCATCACATTACAAGTTCTAGCATCATAATGTGTGTAAGTTTCCGTCCTTTCCTTACCTTACGTGCTATTTACTAATGCAATATGAGTATGACCCCGTATAAGAAAGTCATGTGCTGGGCACATCAAATTCCCTTCATTAAGCTTATTACACATTCAGCTAGAAAGACTAATTAACGTAGAAACGCATAAATTCGCTTTACTCGACTTTAGTCTCTTTTTTACACGTTTAAGTCGATTCCTAATTTCAGTTTAACTTAAAATTAAATTAAAATTAACTTGAAATATTTAATTATATTTACCAATCAGTAAAAGTGATCAAAAGCAACAACACCAATTTTACTTTCACCATTGTACACTGAACGAGGATAGCAGATTAAATAAAAATTAAGCAAATTTCAGCATTTTGACATACTTTCTAAACGTGCTTAAATCATTGAATGGATTGTAAAACTATTGAAAATAAATGTAAATAATGGTTTTAAAATTTGTTTGACAAATGAGTTGCTGATGTAGCAAGAAAAACCATTTTGAGCAAAATCCCTGATAAGCACATGTTACAATTTTTTTCTCCGTTTTTTAAACCCACAATAAAGTATCATGTTTTAATTGAATCTAATGTAATCTGTTTAATGGTTTGGTGTGTCCCGTAATGAGATTTTAGGAAACTATGTTTAATACCTATTGAGGTCTCAAACAATTTATCAGTTTGAACTTTCCGACGGTAAGCGAAATTTTGTGTTTCACGTAAAAATGAAAGTGTTAAAAGATCCTTTTTAAATTTAGATAATTCGAGAATTGATTATTTATAATATTTTATTGCAATTCATCTAGTGCATGTTTATATAATATATGTGGTCAAACTTGAATTGTTTTTATTTTCTATGTAACGAAGCGCAGCGCTGCCAGTTGAAGAGGACGCCAACTAATCCGACACATGAAAAAAAAAGTATACATAAGAGTATACACCGAGCGATTGTGCTGCCATCAATTCGCAATTCCGTGCACTAAAACTTATACACACATCAATGAACACGCAAGTAGAAGTCCGAGCAATTTTTACTTTTTTGGTTACTAGGTGGCATGTAGTATCATAATTTGAAATAAAATGAAGAGGTAATTGAGCGTCCGTCTCTCGGACGCCCAATGACCAGTGGAAGCCATCTGAATCTAAACTTTTACACAGGGGACGCTCACTTCTACCGCATATACACTATATATATATATATATATATATATATATATATATATATATATATATATTTATTTATTTAAAATTAACTTTTAAAATACATACAGTAAAAGATTCACTCGAGTGGGACTTGAACCCACGACCTCCACTTTGCTAGAGTGGGGCTCTTCCATCTGAGCTATCGAGGAGGCAAGTCACAATCGATTCAAACTTGAACTGTATGTACTTCCCTAGTTACGATGTATTATAATTATTATACACAGAATGAAGGATCACAGTCAACTTTTTTACTGTATGTACTTTAAAAGTTAATTTTAAATAAAATACAATTAATGATTATTAAATTGAACTTCTGTTCGTTCACTAAACCAATTTTATATATATATATATATATATATATATATATATATATATATATATATATATATATATATATATAAACGCACCATGTTCTCTTAAATTGACTGACAAATTCCTATATGTGGTTTTATGAGACTGCTGTCTCTCTGGTACTTGTTTAAATATATGCGATCCGCTTCTTTGTAATTTTGTTGACATAGTATATAATACGATGGCATATCATATTTTTGTACATTTTAAAATTGCGCCATACCTTTTTGATAATAACTACCATAAATTAACTAATTCAGAGTGAAATACTAGTGCCAGCTATACACAAAATTGTACAATACAAAATTATGACAGATAGCAAATTACTTCAAAGTCATCTATTTTTATTTTTTTCAAAGCCGCCTGTTGTTATTTATTATTTTTAGAAAATCACATCGTTGTTGTCGCAGATAGAACTGTCAGATATTATTTGTCTTTGGAGATTCATGAAAAACTTTATCAGCTGGGAAATATTTTTTTTTGCAATTGTACATATGTATTTTAGCAGTGTTTGATAATGATCATTTAAATAGGTAACTTTAATGTTAATATCTTTAGTTTCGCCTGCCATCACCCCAAAATATTCACATTCACCAACTTTGCTGCTAATTGCGTAAGACACAAATTTTGCAGATATGGCGATCAATTTGTTTTTAATGGAGTGATGCGTGTATTTCGCGTTTCGTGGACTATGGTGCAGCCTTTCTTTAAGAAAACTGTTGTTTTTGGATAATAATTCCAAGATCTCCAGAGAACGAGTAATCAGTACACAGCACTTAAGTTAGTTATAGAAGGGGCGTATCTTCTACATATATGGAGGGCCGAGACCAGTGATTTACCAATCAGCGCTTCCTTCGGATATTATTTCTATTTTAAGTTATTATTTATTTCGGGTGTCGGCAAATTTACCTTTATTCTCACTTATTTCAGTTTCGTCGGCACCTCTAAAAGCAATGCCCTGTACAGTTGAAAATAAACAGTATTCAGAAGGATTGTCTATTTTCCTCCACAGTTTTAGCATCTGCATCACTTAATAAACTCACAACCGAAGCACCTTTCGGCAAGTTTGTAAATACAATCCATTTAATGTAATAATTTTTATGAAAATCATTGAGTGTTTTTTTTAAACCACCTCCCTTTTCCTTAGCGCGTTACCAATTTTTAAATCCCAAGGTAATAAATGCATTGTAATTGCCATGCACCCCGTCCCCAAAGAAACGACAAGGAAAAAATATGCACTGCCCTCTATAGTATAATACTGCGAAGATTTGAAACTTCGCCACTTGTTTAGAAATTGCTTTGAGGAAACACACTCAATTTTGGCTGCGAAGGACAATCACTTTTTGATGTTGCTAAATCCTTGCTTTGGCAACGGGTTGATGTTGGATCACTGTTACGGGCACAGGTTTTTCCAAAACAGAGTAATATTGACGATTCAGTCTCACTCACACTTTCCCCGACTTCACTTGCACTTGCCGCATATTCAAAAGTATCAGAAAAATGTACAAACCCATCTTTGTTTTCGTTTGTACAACAATTACACCCAAACCAGGTGATTGACATTCACCATTGACAACTTCTTCAGTTTTATCACTTTTAACTAAAGGGTCAAATAAACTACTACCTACCTTTGCGTTGACTCACTTTGAAAACAAGTAATTTTAAATGTTACGCTCCCGCTACGACTACCAATGCTCCTTGAAAACTGACCTTCATTTAGTTTAAAAATTGTATTTATGCATAAAATCGTAAACACATACATAAGCAAATCTGTGAATGGGGCTATAGGACTGACAATATCGTAATACTACATTACTTTAAAAACAAACTACAGTATTGAATCTTGGGAAGTGCATACCAACCACGTCGAAATATGTAAAAATCGCCATAGTCGGCAAACATTAATTTATGGCTTGGTTACATTTTTCAAAATGCTCTAAAATTTGGGTGGGCACTGTAACTAACAGGTGGGGCATGTGACCACTCAGTCCCCCCCTGGCGCCATCACTGTTGGTAAGACCTGACCGATAAAAATTCAGGTAAGGAAGGTAAGGGTGATCTAGTAATTTCAGCTACGTACCAAAGCAAAAATTGAAATTATAGAAAACAATAATAATTTTTATTGTTGTATCCAAAGCACAAGATTTGTCGGTTTGGGTTTTTTAAAAAGAACTTGTCAGTCGATTGTTTAAAGTTGAAAAAATCTTATTGCTCAATTTGACGTAGTTCGAAAAGCGAGGGCTTTTCACAAGTTTTAATAATGTTGCGCCAATGTTTGGGGACCTCAGCGGTTTCAACATTTTTTCGGTTAGGGATGATCGAAAGGTCTTGGTCATTTGGAAAAAAGGAGTTATACTTTCAAATAACTTAAGGCAGTGAACTAAAATGTACGGAAAGTGGACCATTACGTAATTTTTATTTTGACCTGGACATCCCACGCCTGCTTTCGTTATGAACATATAAAAAAGAGGTTGCCTAAAAAATTAAAATTAAAATTATTTCATTTCTTTTAATGTAAGTAAGTATCTATATGTCTATTAACCTCTGTCTCTCATGAAGTTTAAAACGTCTGTTTGACATAGATTATTGTTTTTCCCTTTACAATGTTGGTTATTTTGGTAATGAGTTTCTTATAAAAGATGTTGTATAGTTATCCTAAAAAAAATGTTATTAAAATTATTTCATTTCTTTTAATCTCCATTTTGTATGTTGGAAGGTCGTGTGGTGTTCCACACCAGATATTTACATTTTCTCACGGCGACAAATTCACGTAAAAATGGTAGGTATATGTCACCAACAAGTTATGTATTTGCGGAACATGCTATATTTCAGTAGTGTTTTTAGAGGTAATATCATTGAGGTAGGAAGGAGAGGAGACGACATAATACCACTTCATCCGATACAAAAACGTCCGTGGTAGGT
The DNA here is from genome assembly GCA_036346205.1 of Vesta saturnalis. Lineage (NCBI taxonomy): Eukaryota > Metazoa > Arthropoda > Insecta > Coleoptera > Lampyridae > Vesta > Vesta saturnalis. Next base: position 1,667,009 of record JARFJB010000603.1, read on the forward strand.
GGGACTAAATGTGCTATCAGCATGGTGGATACCAGGGTCAGGTCAAATTAAAATTAATAAAGTAGCAGTGATAAATGAAAACAAAGTGTTTTTTAGATCATGGCGTACGGCCTTGTAACATCCTACGCAGAGCACAACAAACCATCACTATAATTTATAAAATTCAAATAATGTCACTTATACACTTTACACAACACAAAGACGTAAATCTGCTAAAAATATGGCCGACCCTTGGACGCTTTTCGAGATCGCATGTCGTCTCCCCTCCTTTCCTACCTCAATGGGTAATATAAGTTGTTTTCGACGGAAACAAATTTCTTAGCGATAGATGTGGGTTATCTGAATGCAGTGTTTCAAAAAAGGAAATTTCTGACGTGCGGTTTTGCTATACAATGAGATATAGCGTATTGTGACTCTTAAATTTAACCGTTTACTTTGAAATATAACGAATTCCTTATCATCAAAAATAATAATTACCGTACCTAAGTTTTAGATTATAAAATTCCCTTTAAATTGCTTTTTTAGTTCGAAAAAAGTTATGGCTAAAAAGCGCCCAAGATGAACATCGACCGACACACACTAGATGTGTCACTACACCACAAATGATCGAAAAAAGATATGGTCAGAAAACTTCGGAGACTAAAATTGAGTGAAATTGTCAGTACTGTGGGTATTTCGAAAAACGGGTGTTCAATATTGTAACACGTATTAGGTTTGAAAAAGCTATCTGCAACATGGGTGCCGCGTTCACTCACATTGGAACAAAAAAGAGTGCGCGTTCAACGGTCAATAGAATCTTTAGACCGTTTCCAAAAAATTCAATTGTGTGAAGGTTTATCACCACTGATCAAACTGTTTGTTCGGCCCCAAAGAAAGCGAAGACAACGAAGTCTGCTGGAAAGGTTAAGGCGTCGGTTTTCTGGAATTCTAAGGGAATTATAATGGTGGATTTCCTTCCAAAAGGGCAAACAATAAATGGCGAATATTATGCTAATCTTCTTGATATGTTAAATGAAAAAGTTAGCGAAAAAAAGACCGGTTTAGCGCGTAAAAAGACCATTTTTACCCTCCAACCTACATGCAGGGTGATTCGTGAGGAAGTCCCGTATTTGAGGAAATGATAGATTTACTCATTTTAACACAAAGTTTTCACGTAAGTCTAATAGTGCTTCGTTTCCGAAATACAGGGTGTCAAAGTTACAAAAAAAGTTGATCTTTGTAATATCTCCAAAACGAAAAAAGGTACTTTTCTTACTCGTGGTATAATAGATAGGGATATAAAGTACATTGGTTTTAGCTTATTAATACGTTTTTAATATGCACAATGGCGTAGAACGCAAGGGGCGGTACAACCCTTTAATCCCTAATTTCTACGCGAATGGAGTAAATTGAATTTTCTTATTAAAATACGAAACCTTGATGTTTCGCATATAAAAAAGATATACGTTGTCGATAACTTTAACAGTTTCTAAGATATTTGCATTTTTAGGTATTGATTACCAACTGGCATCGGTCAGGCATATCCACCCCTCCACTTTTTTTTGTGACGTCACAAGCCCCGCCCTATGGGACACCTCTTCCGCTTTTTATATACGCCCACGTGGGGTCGTATTTTTGTTGCGAAATTTGAATTTGTAGCGCCATCTAGTGGTGCAAATTATGAAAATTTTCTGTAATAATAAAGGTGGTGCCATCTAGCGGTATATTTCTAGGACTAGTTAGGGATTGTTTGTGGAGCCATCTAGTGATGTATTTTTTAAGTACCGAGTGGTTTCTGTAATAGAAGTTGATCATGCCGGCCTTTCTCTCTCTCGTTTATCCGTTTCTCTATCGGCTCTTTTTCAAGCAAACAAATCAATTAATCAAATCAAATTAATTAAGCATAACAATGTCAAACAAATCATGCTCGATCAAATCAATCAATCAGATCAATCTCAATCAATCAACTCAATCAATCTCAATAAAACCAGATCATAACTTACAGATTGCGAAAACCAGTTTATGGTTCAAAAGCACTGATTTGGTTTAATTAATTACAGCTTGCTTGTTGAAAGTCAGTCACAGTTCAAAATACCAAATTGCTATCGCGGATATAAAAAGACAAAAGGTTTTAATGGTTTATTATTATTATATGCGAATCAATAACTACAAAGTTTAAAACCCACAAGTACGTACCCGCATAATGTTATTAATTAAAAAATAGCGTAACACTCACATCTTTATCTAATTAACCAAACAAATGAGTTGAGATCGAGTCTGTAGAATAACAGTTGACGGTGTTGCAGTTGGTTTACGACGCCCTCCTCCTATAAGGGTAATAATAATACATTAAAATCTTTATTGGCATTTTGTGAACAATATCAAGCAAAATATGTTTTCATCATCATCACCTTGAACGGTTATGTTGTAATAGTTTATTAACAAGTCAGTAAAATCTCTAATGTTCGCTGATGTTGGCTCATAAACAGGACAATACATTATAACGATGCTTATTCGCACGGTTTAGATTACGGCAATACTCGTGCGCGAGTATTGGCCTAACCTAAACCGTGCCAGTGAGCATTATTATAGTGTTTATTAATCTAACCTAATATTGTACGAGTATTGACCCAACCCAATCTAAACCGTGCGTTTATTAATCCAACCTTATGTTGTACCTGTATTGACCTAACCTAAAACGTAGGACGCGAATTATGCATAGTGTACGCTTCTTGTTTCTGTAACCACGCTCTAATATCTTCCCTAGGGCATGTTTATAAATCTGAGCTCTTGTTTTGGCAGAGGTATTTCTGCTTGCGCCGCTATCGAGTGAGCATTATTATAATGTATTCTGTTTATAAGCCAACATCAGCGGACATTAGAGATTTTAATGATGGTTCTGTATGATTAAGTTAAATCAATTTTGTTTGATTTGATCGAGCGTGATTTGTTTCAGACTGATCAGCTTAATTGATTTGATTAATTGATTTGTTTGTTTGAGAAAGAGACGACTTATCTTAGAAGTTAGCATTAGCGCCCCTTATTAGAATACTATTTATCGTTAAGGGGGCCACGACAAGGGGAGCAGGCACTATCACATGTTCCTATACTTGTCTTACGAGATGGAATTAGGACCCCTTATTAGAATACTATTTTCAGCCATGGGGGCCACGACAAGGGCGCGAAGGCCCGAGAGCAAGTTCCTATATCTGTCTTATTTGATTAACATTTAAAAATTCCAAGGTCAATCGCTTCTATAAAATGTCAATAATACAGGGTCATTGCAAATACCTTGTAATTCATATATGTGCTAATATTAGTGTTTCGCTAATATTAGTGGTTCGCTAAATTAGTAACAATAGAAAACATCTCAAGATAAAATAGAAAACATACTACTGTCTCGAAATCGGGTAAAGATAAATTCAAGAAGATGAATACGGTGCAGTTTCAGAGAACGCGGAAACTATTACAATATAATCGTCCAAGATGAAAACGATGAGGTAAATGAGGTAAAATGTATCTCAAACCTTGATGATAGTGATGTTCTCTATGAAATTTCATATAAGCTAAATTACGTCACGCTTATTTCAGGTTAGAAAATTTAAAAGTGTTTCATTAGCATGGATATTAAATCCCAGCTGGTAAAGGCCAATATAACGTATGTGGGTGCGCGCGTTCGCGTGTTCGCGTGTTCGCGTGTGCGCGTGTGTGCATGTGCGCGTGTGCGCGTGTGCGTGTGTGCGTATGTGTGTGTGTGTAATTGAACATGCAAATAAATCAGGCACAATGTTTTCGAATGTGTAGGTGCTGACCACTTAGAAAGAGAATCTACCAATAGAAAAGCACCATTGGATCAGGGTAGAAATTATTATTATTTCACCTAATATTTAATGTAGACCTTAATGTATTTTGCAGTAGCAAAATTTAAAAATATTTGTAAACATATTAATTAACACGATGTCAATGGGTCATTGCTACTTTCCAATTCATATTAATGAAATTGTATAACTGTTTAATAATAATTGCATTCCATAGAAACAGTTTTTTCATATAGGTAAAATAATTCTAAATGTATATTGTAAATAATAAACATGGTTTTATATAAATTCGTATATGTAAGGTCGCTCTAACGAGTCTGCGGAAGGGAAAGCTAAATACCAGTTGCAATAAGTGTGAGATAATTAGGTTTGTTTATATATTTACACCCTAAAATAGCTTAATGATGTCGAAACCAACAGTTTTATATCATTAAAACCTTTTGTCTTTTTATTTCCGCGATAGCAGTTTAGTATTTTGAACTGTGGCTGTAATTAATTAAACCAAATCAGTATTTTTGAACTGTAAGCTGGTTTTCGCAAATTGTAAGTTGTGATCTGGTTTTATTGAGATTGATTTAGTTGGTTGGTTAAGATTGATCTGATTGATTGATTTGATCGAGCATGATTTGTTTGAGATTGATATGCTTAATTAATTTGATTTGATTAATTGATTTGTTTGTTTGAGAAAGAACCGAGAAAGAAACGGATAAACGAGAGAGAGAAAGAGAGGTATACATGATTAACTTCTATTACAGAAAACACTCGCTACTTTAAAAATACACCCCTAGATGGCGGCACAAACAATCCCTAATTAGTCCTAGAAATATACCGCTAGATGGCACCACCTTTATTACTACAAACAAATTCAAATTTCGCAACAAAAATATGACCCCACACGGGCGTGTATAAGTGGAGGGGAAGGTCTCCAAGAGGGCGGGTCTTGTCAGGTCACACGGAAATGTAGATGGAGGGTGTCGGTATTCTATTATTAACAGTACCTAAGATATTTGCATTTTAGGTATGTATTACCAACTGCTTAGGCAGGTTATTAGTATTCTGTAGTATTTGGGAAACAACATCAAAACGTGAAAATCTGTGTTTCGGGAAAAATACACTTAACTTCAGGAAATGATAGATCTAATCAATTTAACACAAAACGTAAATCCAATAGTGCTTCGTTTTCGAGATACAGAGTGTCAAAGTTAGTAACCTTCTTAAGCAGTTAGAAATAAATACCTAAAAATGCAAATATCTTAGAAACTGTTAAAGTTATCGATTTAGATAAAGTGTACTTTTTTATTTGAAAAAATCAAGGTTTTGTATTTTAATAAAAACAATTCAATTTACTCCATTGGCGTAGAAATTAGGGATTAAATGATTGCACTTCCCTTGCGTGCTACGCTACCGCACATAATAAAAACGTATTAACAGCCTAAAACCAATGTACTTTATATCTCTATTTATTATACCAAGAATGAGAAAAATACCTATTGTTTTGGAGATATTTCAAACATCAACTTTACACCCTGTATCTCGAAAACGAAGCACTACTGGATTCTACGTTTATATGAAATTTAGTGTTAAACTGATTAGATCTATCATTTCCTGAAATACAGGGGGTTTCTTACAAATCACCCTGTATACATCTGTAGGTATACTAGGTTATGCAATCGACTTTTTTTCCCTATCGCTAAATCGACTTTAAACTCATTTTACAACGTTTGACAAAGTTTCAAGTTCGGCAATAATGCCTATCTGTGGGTGTGTGTGCGTGCGTGCGCGCGCGCGTGTATGTGTGTAGATGTATGTGTAGGAAAAATGAAATGAGACTATTTAAGCCTCATTTTATTTCACCTGGAGCTAGTTTATTAGGTGCAGTTTTTGGTTTTTATCAAATATTTTTAAAACCACTGCACGCGCACGTACGCAAGCACGCACCCACTCACCCACCCACCCACACATACACACAGGCTTTGTAGGTTGGAAGATCGTGTGTTGTTTGACACCAGAAATTTCATCATGATAATGCCCACCCTAATACCAGTACCATTTCCATGACCAGCATTCGCGAATTGCGATATGATTTACTTCACCATCCGCCTTATTTGCCCAACTTATCTCCATCGGCTTTTCATCTGTTCCGTAAATTAAAAATTTTCCTAGGGGGCAAAGATTTTCAACGGATGAGGAGGTCAAAGCCGCGGTAGATACCTATTGCGCTGGACTTAAAGCATTAGAACATCGCTAGAAAAACTGCTTTGAACGTTTAGGAGATTATGTTAAAGAATAAAATCATTTTTGTTGTAAAAACTTTTATTTCATTCTTAGGCTGGCTAACACTCATTATCAACAAAATACGTGTTTTGCTCTTCGTACGCCCACTTTTCCCCACCAATTTAGATGGAAGAATGCGCCGTGGAGATGGAGGATGGCAGTCTAACATTATGGTCAGGAGTTGAGAATGAAATGGATTGCGCTAACGGAGTTGGAGTGATGGTGAGTGAAAGAGTGAAAAGATATGTTAAACAGTACGAGTTGGTACCCCCCCCGGGTAATGTGGGTTAGAATGAAGATGGGATTTCGAAAAATTTTTCTCATTGAGTGCTATGCGTGAATGAAAGTGAGAACTTCTAGAATGATGTAGAGAACGTGTTGAACGTATGTAAACCAAAATAAAGAGTGGTGATATTGAGAGATATGAATGGATGGGTGGGTGTACAGAGAGAACATACTGAACGCGTCCTAGGAAAGAGTCAATCAGAATGGATAACGCCTGGTGAACATCTGAGTAGAAAGAAACCTGTTTTATATCAAAGAGGTGAATGATTGACTTGATAATGTATAATGAACGACTTAGAAACCGGGCGAGAGATACAAAAGTAATGCGCGGATCGGACCACTGCGAGAGTGTGTTTAGGGAAAAACTGGGTCTGGAGAAGGAAGGCAAACGTAGTGCGAACGTCTAGAATTAGGGTAGATAAGCTAGTAGATAATGGTGCGGGAATAAAATATGCAGACGCTGTGAGTAAAGAGTGGAATGTGACAGAATCAGTTTGGAATGAACAAATAAAAGACTATGACGTTAAAAGTGCATGGGTAAGCTTGAAAGACTGTGTTGTCAATTGTGTCGTGCAGATATGTGGAAGAGAGACTATAGGTAGACAGACAAAATGTGTTTGGTGGAATGAATCGGTAGAAAAAGGCAGTATGTAAGAAATAAGATGGGTACATGGCAGTGATTGCTGCAAAAAAATGAGACTGAGAAAAAGCGATTTTATGAAGTGTACAGAATAAGAAGCGAAGGAGGCAGTGGAATAAGTAAAGAAAAACCTGTGGAAGGAGAGAAAATGCAGAATTATTTTGAGGAAAACAAAATACTCTTCTGGAAATAGGTCAAAAATACAAAACGTGGCCCAAAACAAAACGCTACAGTAGTGATGAATAGGAGCAACGAAACAGTATGCGACGATTGTAAAGTGAGGAAATGCTGGCAACACTATTTCGGAAAGCTGTACAGTAGTGAGGAAAATAAGTTTAATAAAGAGAATGTAGAAGGAATAGTGAATGAAACTGAGAAGGGTATTGGGTTAAATGAGATAGAAACACGGTATAGGAAAGTTGAAAAACGGTAAAGGAGCAGGCGCGGATGAAATCACTGGTGAAACGCTAAAATATGAAGGTGCAAATCTTACACAAAGATTGTGTGAATTATTCAACATATGCCTTAAGTGTTGAAAAGTGCCGAGTGATTGGAAGAGCGCGATCACTGTACCACTGTGTAAGGTAAGGGGAACAAGAGTGATTGCAAAAACCATAGAGGAATAGGTTTTCTCATTACATGAAACTCCTCTGGAGAAGGAAAGCAAACGTAGTGCGAATGACCAGAATTAGGGTAGACAAACTAGTGGATAATGGTGCGAGAATGAAATACTCAGATGCTGTGAGTAAACAGTTTAATGTGAATGAAACAGTGTGGAACGAACAAATAAAAGACACTGACCTTGAAAGTGCATGGCTAAGCTTGAAAAACTGTGTTGTCAATTGTGCCGTGCGAATATGTTCAAGAGCGACTATAAGTAGACAGAAAAAATGTGTTTGGTGGAATTAATCGGTAAAAAAGGCAGTATGTAAGAAAAAAGATGCGTACATGGCAATGATTACTGCAAAACATGAGATTGAGAAAAAGCTATTGTATGAGGTGTACAGATTAAGAAACAAAGAAGCGAAGGAGGCTGTGAGAATACGTAAAGAGGAAGTGATGGCTGTGGAAGGAGAGAAAATGCAGAATGATTTTGAGGGAAACAAAAAGCTCTTCTGGAAGTAGGTAAAACATACAAAACGTGGCTCATAACTGAACGCTGCAGGAGTGATGAATACGAGCAACGAAATAGTATGGGACAATTGTGAAGTGAGGAAATGCTGGCAAGAATATTGCGGAAGGCTGTACAGTAGTGATGAAAATAAGACTGAGAAGGATATTGGGATAAATGAGGCAGAGAAAACGGTAGGTAGGTTGAAACACGATAAAGGAGCAGGAGTATATGAAATCACTGGTGAAATGCTAAAGTATGGAGGTGCAAAACTTATAAGAAGATTATGTGAATTTTCGATGTATGACTTAAGGGTGGTAAAGTGCCGAGTGATTGGAAGAGCGCGATCATTATACCACTGAATAGGAGTAAGGGGAACAGGAGTGATTGCAAGAACTACAGAGGAATAAATAAATAAATTTGTATTGATTAGATGCTTGCTCTCCAGCAGGTGATCGAAAAGTGTTTAAGTGTAAAAAAGAAGCTGTACTGTGAAATAAGGGAGTGTGCAACGGTAGCCGGGCATGTGTTAGGGTGGGAGGAGTTGTGCGTGATTACTTTAATATTGAGCAACGAGTGCGACAATACTGTATAATGTCACTGTGGTTGTTCAACATATACATGGATGTGTTAGGCAAGTATGTACCGATACAAACGGTGTAATGTTTGGTGACGTAAATGTACTATTTCTGGTGTTTGCAGATGACGCAGTCTTATTAAATGAGAATGCAGATGAGCTACAAACTGGTCTGAGGAGATTTGATATAGTCTGTGAGAGCATGGACCTAAAGGTAAGCGTGAACAAAACAAACATTGTGGTGTTCAATCGGAAAGGTGAACAGGAGAGTAGAGTATGATGAAATTGTGAAACAAGTGGACGTGTTGGTATATCTGGTTAAAATGTTCACTGCAGATACAATGGTACAATGGATAGCGAGATTGGACGACGGGTTAATGCTGTAAGGAAGGTGATTGGAATTATATGGAGGATAATCAAAAACGAAAGAATGAGCGTAGCTGCGAAACGAGCAATGGGTATGTCAAAAATGGCACGAAAGTAAAATAAATGCCGTGGGCATGAGATTCCTGAGAAGCGCATGCCGTAAAACGAGAAGGGATAAGATAAGGAATGAATGTATAATGAAGGAGTGTGGCGAAGAAATGACGATGAACAATGATAGATCGGTATAAAAGTAGTACACTGCGTTGGTTTGGTCACATCGAAAGAACGAACAACGCAAGATTAACTACTATCTTTGCCACTAGAAAAAAAAATTACATTGACTGGGAGTCGGACCTGCACCAACCGCGTGGCAGACTACTTCTATCACTAGACCAAAAGTGCTCTACAATTTTTACATTGAAGCTGTTATTTAAAACCTGTTTATTTGATCTAGTTCTGTTAGATTACAATAGCATTGTATATTGTATCTAATTTAATTCGGTTAGATTGCAGCAGTTTTGTTTATCTAATCTAGACTAAATAAACAAAACTACAGTAACCTACAAAAATTTCTATTTTTGTAGATAACGCAGGTATATCTTAAAAAATTCACCTCGGCGGATCAATAAGATTTATCTTATTCATCCGCTTTTTTTGTTACTTCCGGTCGCGCTGAAAATGCTTGGCTAAAGTGGCTCAAAACAAAAGTCTGCATTATTGCCTTTCGCTTAAGACCACTCCAAAGATTTTGGGAATACGAATTCGAGAACAAAGAGCAATTTCTGTAGAATTCCAAGATTCAAGGTTCTGAAACTCAAGAAAGCGGATTCCGGATGTGTGGTGAGTTTCGATATTTTGTTCGGGGCATCATGCAGAACAACTGAGAAAAAATTCAGCTTTACAAAAATTAGTCCACGGTTTGGTCGTTTTTCGCCTAAAATTCCTGGGCTAACAAATTTTTGTTTAAATTGAATAATCGTACTTGCGATTCGTATAATTAGGGTCCAATCTGTTAGAAATAAATCTGAATCTTTTATTGTAACACTACCACAGAACTGACAAATATTTGTAATCACATGTAAATGAAACTAAAACGGAAAAATGTGATATGCAGTTGTGATTATTGGTATTAAGGTATGTCCCATAAGTTTTGAGACAAATTTCTGTTCTAACATTTGTAACATAGGAACCCTTAATTTTTGTTGTTATGGTGATAACAATACTTGGTAGCGATTAATTGACTTGCTGTAAAGTAGTAGTTGTCAAAAGTAAACAATGGTAATGTCATAAAATAGAATTGCGAAGAAGTAGTAATCTGGTAGGCCGCATTCCAAAACCGCATTGTAAATTTATTTAACGTTAATAATATTTCCCGTGCAACTATTTATTGTACCATAAGAGAATGCGAAGAATGTATACCCTGAGTGAATCTACCAAAAGTGGACGCCCACTCATATTGCCCGATAACAATGCGAATATACCCTTAGAGACAGGATTGGCGTTTTCACTTGAAAACTAGCACAGCGATTTGGTGTAGGTCGTATGACAATCTGAAAAGAGATCAGTTGACATAACCTCAAATTCAGGAAAAGAAATGTTCAAAATATTCAGACCTATAGCTGCAAAGGAACACGAGATGCTGTCCAGCACTGCGACAGCATCATTTTGTGAATAATAAAGTGATAATTATTGATGAAGTGCAAAGATAAAGAGCAACGAGGGATTTTATACAGACATCAATAATGCTCCTAATAATGTAAAATATAAGGCAAAGTCCAAATTCTCCTATAAAGTTCTTGTGTGGTGCGCTGTTTCTTCGGACGGTGTGTCTCAACTTTACATTGTACAGAGTACCCATAGTCGGTACTTTTGCGGGGTATCTTCCTTATTTTTAAAGATAGGAAGTTGCGGTTTTCGCGACAGGGTGCTACATTTTTGTGAAATTAAAAATAATGTTAGCAGAATCTTCATAGCCCTTTTGGTTTCTGAGATACAGGGTGGAACTGAAAAGCATCCCTTTTGAGGTATCCCTCATATCTGTTACCTTTGAAGTTATCGAAGAAGTTAAAACGTATTCCTATAGATTTTATTTAGAATCAATTTTTTGTTCTAACACGTTTTTTGGTTATGCAGCAAACATATGTGTTTTAACGGAACACCCTGTATATTATTTGTAATTTTTATTAGACATAATGTGAGCTTTTCAAAAATATCTGATTGTATCAAATTATTTTCAAAAACAAGCTGAGAATTTAAGATTTTCTAAAAAATAACTTTATTACATAGTTAGGTAATACAGGTTGGGGAATAAGTTCGTAGGGTTTTTATCAGACTTTTATTTAAACAAAAATCAATAGTTATAACAGTAAATTAACCAATTATGTATTCGCCGTTGCTGTTTACGACTTCCTCCCATCTCTCGACCAACTTGTCGATGCCGTTCGCCAAAAATCTCCCGGTCTGGTATCGAAAAAGTTGTTGAGCCAGTTTTTAAGGTCCTGTTCATTTTCAAAGGTAACGCCCCTCATATGGTTCGACAGGAAGCGGAAAAGATGGTAATCCGTCGGTGCAAGGTCCGGAGAATACGATGGATGCTAAAGGACCTCCCATTCGAGCTCTTGGAGTGCGGCTTTGACGAGTTGTGCAACATGGGGTCTGGCGTTGTCGTGAAGGAGTATGGTTTGACCTTGTCATGAGGCACCCAGGCTTCCAATTTTTCGGCAAATCCCATTGAATGAAGATGATTAAGAATCGTTTTATGATTCGGCTAATTCGCGACTTGTTTGGTGACCGTCCTCCTTCAAAAGTGCTTTGAGACGCTCTTCGTCGAATTCAGAAGGTCTTCCGTATCGTCGGTGTCAAAATCGCCATTTTTGAACTTTGCAAACCATTTCCGTGCTGTAGATTCGCCTATGACACCTCCGTATACGTTGCAAATGTCTCGGGCTGCTTCAGTAGCTTTTTAGCCTTGATGAAAAGCGAAGAAGAGCAGGTGTCGAAAATGTTGCTTTTTACCTCCTGGATATTCCATTTGTAAGCCTGAAAAATAATAAAAAATTAAATTACTCAAAAAGGCGCTTAGTACAGTTTTGTAGAGCAGAAAGAGCTCTATCGAATGAATACTATACACTTTGTCAAACATCAAAAAAAAATCGTAAAACAAAATAAAATATAAAAACGCTGCGAACTTATTCCCCAACCGAAAAAAAGAAGTATTACATGTGTAGTTTTCTAAATTAAGTGAGTACCTAGATCTGTTGGAGACAACTGGCACTGATTAATATACACACACACATTCATTCAAATTCTCACTTACGGTGACACAAGAGGTAACACTTATGGCATCATCATGTGTAAAATCTGCACCACTAATATTTAACAACTAAAAGTACACACAGCTGTTTCAAACTTCATAGTTGTCTGAAAATCTGTTACTAAATCCTGCGATAAGAATTCGTTGACCTCATATTGCTGACGTTTTTCAATTTCAGAGCGTCGTATTTAAGGATCTTGTCTTGTTGCGGGTTTCGGTTTACGATGGCTGGTTCTGAAACATCCTAGGTATCGCTCCTACTACAAGTTTGGGGTAACTTAACTGTCTTTCATGTTGAGCCCCATCTTTATCTCTATATACTTCCTTTACTTGCTTCAAAATGTTTTACACAAACCACTGAATTCGATGTAACCACAAGTTATCTCTGTGAATTGCATTAATCCACTGCTTCATAAGACTATCATCTTTTGCAAATTCAAATGTACTGTGAGCCCTTCCATGTTTTAAAGTGGTAGCATAATTGGACTTGCATTTGGAAACACAACAATGTCGCGGCATCTTAAAAAATATATACAATTAGTATTTTGAGGTTAAGTTGCAGATTTATTAAAACTTACTTTGTTACAGGAATATAAGTGCCCGTTTTGTAAAAACAACATCACATAAACAACAAACTTTTATCTGTCTATGGAATATGCTCAAAAATAAAGTTACAATAGTATATTGAGTATCAAGAACAGTAAGGGACGTTTACCGGTCGCCGCCATGTTTGGACGCTGAGCGATAGCGAAGGCTCCAATTTGGCCGGAGACCGCTACAACCCTTAATGTTCGTGATGCTCATACTGTTTTTTGCACGATTGTATTAAATTTACCACAATTGAAATTATTTAATTTCTACTAAATAAACGAAAAGTCAAAAGTGACGTTTTAAATAGAAATGGCCAAATTTTTTGTTCTTATTGTTGTTAAATATAGTATATATATTTCGTTGGTAAGTAAAACACGTCGGTAAATAAATACTTACCGACGAGTTGGGCCTCGCAACCAGTAAACATATCCTACTGTCTTGGAAACAGATATGTTAAATAAGCGAAAAAGCTCAATCGTGCAAAAAATAATAATAATAATCTAAACTCTAAAACATCAACTGTTAAACACACGATAGTCACGATACACACCCGCGCCAACTAACCGGTGTTGTTAGTTTAGCTCAGGAAGGCGAATTCGAATACGGTTGCCCACCCTGAAAAAATGTCCACGAGCCGCCACTGTTTTGTCCGCCTTTGGGAGCTGATCCTATGAGTATCTGCTAAACCAAACTTACTATAATTTTGAAAATTTGGTGACAGGGTATTGATGTTAGGGCTAATTCATCTAAAATATTTTCACGTTCGTACCACTTCCGGTTATACCGGAAGTCGGTACTTAGTCGCTTATTTTAAATGGAACACCCCGTATATTAATACATTTTTGGATTCTATGTCGAATTTTAAGGTAAGTTTGTTAAATAAACTAGATACGAAATTTTAGTCGTTTTAAAAAAAAACATTTTTCTAAAAAAATTGACAGATGCGGTCTTAGTAATAACTCGTTAATTGTTCTGTTCCTGTCAAACAATTTGAATAACACTTTGAGGTGTTGTAGGCAAAGGTTTATTGCAACAATCTGCAAAAAATGACATTTGTATTTTTCATAAATATAAAATTATGAATGTCTAAACTTGACTATCAAAAAATCCAAGTTACTCAAAAAAATCAAATGGAAACCCCTATTTTTTATTACTCAGATCGATTTAGCTTCAAAAATTAAGGTAAGTTTGTTTAAAACTTTATTTGCCTAAACGTGAGAGTTTCATACTTATTATCAAAAAGGTCCCAATTTTAAAATTTGTGATAAAAATGAGCTACATACTTAAATCTAGTATTCCTTGTTCGTGGTCACCATGGAAACCAAATAATTGAGAATTGAAATAAAGAAAAATATTTGAATAAGTTACTGCAAAAAATTATAAAAATTAATTGATAATTTTGTGATAAGTAAAAATTTAATACTTTATGAGTAAATCGAAAAAAACTACTTTTTACTGCGGAGGTAATACATACTTATCAGCGCATCATTACACAATAAAGATGCTTATTTATTTTGTTTGTCTTTTGTAGTCAATAATTTAATAAAATTGTTGACAGTTTGTTTTTCTTGATGAAATGGCTCGACTTGAATATTCTAATACAGATTATTTGAATTTAATTTTAATTCACGGAGAATGTCATAGAGTTGTAAAACGAACAGTAAGAACATTTATCGAACGTTATCCTGAGCGCCCCCGATCATCAGCAGATACCTACAATAAGATGTGTGGTTCAAAATTTGGAACACTTTGGCACATTTAAACACTGCGCCTCGCAAAAAAAACTGCTATTGATAACGAACAGAATGAGGTTATAACTTGAGGATATTTCCGTGCCTATCCTTGTAATTCCATAAACGACGCGAAAACAGATATTGGCTTAACACCAACAACTATCAGAAGAATTCTTAAGAAACAAGTTTAGACCATACTGTTTACAATTAGTTAAACATTTGAAAGAACCGGATTTCTTGAAACGTATCGAATTTTGTGAAACAATTTTGCTCAAAATACAAGAAATTCCTAATTTTTTGACTAATGTCATATGGACGGACGAATCTAAATTTACGAAAAATGGCATATTTAATCGCCGAAACTCGCATTACTGGAATAACGAAAATAGCAATCCAATTCGCGAATGCCATTTTCAGGAAATTTGGAATTTTAACGTATTTTGTGCTATTCGGAATAACGAAATCTTTGACGTGTATTTTTACAACGAAAATTTGAGAGGTTTAAAATAGTTGATTGTTGCGATTTATGATTACAAATTTAATTTCTAGGAGAAAATTATCTTGAGATATTAAACACTCGAATTCAACCCCGATTAAATCTAGAAAGGGAAAATGTATGATGCCAACAAGACGGTGCGCCCCCTCACAACACCAACGCTGTTTCCATGAAACTTTATGAAATTTTTGAAGATCATTGATTTGCCAATAATGGTCCCTTTCTATTGCCACCTAGGTCACCTGATCTTATGCCAATGGATTTTTATCTTTGGGGTCGAATTAAAAATACTGTTTATGCTACACCACTAACGACTAAAGAAGAATTGCATTGCAAGAGTGCAAAATGCCCTCAATTCTCTTTCTCCACAAGAAATTCAAAGGGCTACAAATGAAGCCGTTATAAGACGGGCTCAACAATGTCTTGCGTCTAACGGACAACATTTTGAACATTTATTGTAAATTAATTTACATTTCATCACGACCAAGAAATACTAAATAAGCGACTTATCGTGTAAGAATGCACTGATAAGTATGTAGTTACTACCTCCGCAGTAAAAAGTAGTTTTTTTTCGATTTACTCATAAAGTATTAAATTTTTACACTTATGTTGTATATCGAATATTTTGTTTCCATGGTGGCCACGAACAAGGAATACTGGATTTAAGTGTGTAGCTCATTTTTATCACAAATTTTAAAATTGGGACTTTTTTGATAATAAATATGAAACTGTTACGTTTAGGCAAATAAAGTTTTAAACAAACTTGCCTTAATTTTTGACGTTAAAACGATCTGAGTAATAAAAAATAGGGGTTTCCATTTGATTTTTTTGAGTAACTTGCATTTTTTGATAGTCAAGTTTAGACATTGATAATTTTATTTTTATGAAAAATACAAATGTCATTTTTTGCAGACTGTTGCAATAAACCTTTGCCTAAAACACCTAAAAGTTTTATTCAAATTGTTTGACAGGAACAGAACAATTAACGAGTTATTACTAAGACCGCTGTAACGATATAAACGGGTGGTAGAACGGGATTACAGATAAAATTGGCCTTTTTGCCCCGACTAGCCAGCGTATGGGTGTGGGTATGATGTTGATAAATTTTGCACATCCAGAATAGTAAAACGTACGTAAATCAAAATAGGGGATGAAGACGTAATCGGTTTGGTTTTTGGGCGCCAGAATGTTTGGTAGTCAAAATAAGGGATGTCGTGCCAAAATTACGAGTACATAGCGTGTCTAAACATGCAAAAAATATACGCTTACCTATCCGCAATCAATCCCAGGTGTGTTCGACAACAGCTCAGGAAAGCACCTGAAATAGGGTTTCAAAATAGCACTACACGCCTGACAAACAAAAGCGTGATAAACACTCAATAAAGTTACGTTACTACCTCAGTGTAAATAATTAAGCGTTAAATAATAATCAAAGATAACAAAAACCAAGCTATAGAATGCACTCTAAATGAATTAATACTCAACAAAAAATCAAATCAAACACTAAATATCATTAACGCTATTACTCAATAAAAACTGTCACTTCGTTACGTTAAAATCTACGCTTCTAAATTACCGGCATACGGATAGGCCCATTAGTTGATAAATATCTGTCATCAAAAATTGTTTAATATTGTATCTATTTGACGAACGTTATGGGGAGAAGCTCCGTCTTGTTGGAAATAAATGTTCTGCCTATCCATTAAATTTACATTATCCAAGAAGTCTTGGAGTGTGGCAGTCAACATTTCGGCGTACCGCTCACCAGTTAACGCACCCTGATAAAATACTGGACCAACAATTATCGAGCCAATTATACCGCACCAAACATTAACACTGAAGCGTCTCTGAGGGTTACAAGATCGGTAGAGCATCGGATTTTCTCGACTCCAAAAATGGCTGTTTTTCCTGTTGAACATGCCCCTATTAGAAAAAGTTGATTCGTCACTCCATAGAATTGAGCTCCAAAAATCATTATTGGTTCTCATTTGATTAATAAACCAGTGACAAAACTGAACGCGTCTTTCTTGATCTCCTGGTACTAGTGTCTGTGTAGGTCGGTACTTATACGGCACAAACTTATACTTTTTTAGAATATTGTGGATGGAACCCAAACATAGTCC
This sequence comes from Vesta saturnalis, assembly GCA_036346205.1. Classification (NCBI taxonomy): domain Eukaryota; kingdom Metazoa; phylum Arthropoda; class Insecta; order Coleoptera; family Lampyridae; genus Vesta; species Vesta saturnalis. Next base: position 1,684,315 of record JARFJB010000603.1, read on the forward strand.
ATTTTCTTGCACTAAATCATTAATTGAGTTGTTGGGATGTGCTTAAAAATAAGCTAACACATTAATTTCAGTTTCTTCACTAATTATACATTGTTTATTAGATCTGGATTTCTTAAACACGCTCGAATTAGATCTAAATTTACGATACAAAACCAAAAAGTATCTTCTATCCGTCAAATGACGCGTAGGAAACAAATCACTGTAACGCTCACGCGCTCGATAACTGTTTTTTTGACAAACGATGTAACATTCTAACATATCACACTTTCTGAATGGGTGAAAGGCATTTTCTATTCAAAAAACACAAACTCTTAACTCTTTATTAGCAAACTTCACTTTGACATATCAATTCTGATGACATTTGTGACAAATATTGTGCACGTAATACCAGCCACCTTGACGAATTCAATATATGATCAATAACTTTGTCATTTTAACATTAGGGTAAAACGTCATAGGAACTTTTTGTTCATAATTTAATTTTCTATCGATTAAGGATATTGTCTACTCGGTGCGCCATTTAAAAAATGGAAATTTTTGACATAACTCGCGAACACGAAGTTCAATTTTTATTTTGATTTCACCATCGTAACGAGCGGAAAAAATGCTACTTCTTTGCCCATTTAACCGACTTCGTAGCACCAATAATAACGAAGGTAGCAATAGTGCTGGAACTTTGAAAACCCTGTATATCATTCAAAGTTGATCTAAACACGAACATTTTACACATTACTGTTTTATCAGACGCCTCCGCAACAGATTTGTAGTCTACCTCCGTCAGCACTTTTGAATAACGATTTCTTAACACCTTTCGCTTTCTTAACCACTTGATCATCAGCAAGCTTTAGACAATAAGATTTTGATCCTGCTCCATAAAAATATTGAATAGCTTTCCCTGCATACTCATCTTTCATTCTTCCGACGATAGATGTATTCGTTGTAATACCACGCAGACCGTTTTGATAGTTGGATGTGTCATATTCATCAACATTATTCCGCATATGGGCTTACACATCATCAGCTGTTATCTCGACAATTAAAGAATCTGTGTCTGTATAGAGCAACGTTACATTATTACCGTAATAACTACGCCGCAAGATATCGTCACCCATAAACGTTTGCACATCCGTATGGGTATTGCATGGTAATAGTCCATACGAAACAATGCGTTGTTTAAAAGCATTGCGAATCACTTCAACGCCAGTATCAACGAGTGTCTACTCGTTTAATTTGTGCCTATTGCTTCTAAGGTGTCCTTGATAAGCATATCGAGGAACATCAATCGAATAATCAGTGCAGTGCACAATTTCAACACTTTTGCTACTTTTATTTTGTACTGGTTCGCTGCTTTGGTCTGACTTACACTTCCGTGAGTTGTTCAAATCGATGGTCCTGGTTCCGCAAAGGAGACATCAGCATGTCTGTGTTTGGCAAAAATGTCTTTTGAATCACAAAATTATCAATTTTATAATTTTTGCAGTAACTTATTCAAATATTTTCTTTATTTCAATTCTCAATTATTTGGTTTCCATGGTGACTATGAACAAGGAATACTAGATTTAAGTATGTAGCTCATTTTATCACAAATTTTAAAATTGGGACTTTTTGATAATAAGTATGAAACTGTCACGTTTAGGCAAATAAAGTTTTAAACAAACTTACCTTAATATTTGACGTTAAAACGATCTGAGTAACAAAAAATAGGGGTTTCCATTTGATTTTTTTGAGTAACTTGGATTTTTTGATAGTCAAGTTTAGACATTCATAATTTTATTTTTACAATAAATACAAATGTCATTTTTGCAGACTGTTGCAATAAACCTTTGCCTACAACACCTCAAAGTTTTATTCAAATTGTTTGACAGGAACAGAACAATTAACGAGTTATTACTAAGACCGCGTCTGTCAATTTTTTTAGAAAAATGTTTTTTTTTAAACGACTTAAATTTCGTATCTAATTTATTTAACAAACTTACCTTAAAATTCGACATAGAATCCAAAAATGTATTAATATACGGGGTGTTCCATTTAAAATAGGCGACTAAGTACAGACTTCCAGTATAACCGGAAGTGGCACGAACGTGAAAATATTTTAGATGAGTTAGCCCTAACATCAATACCCTGTCACCAAATTTTCAAAATTATAGTAAGTTTGGTTTAGCAGATACTCATAGGATCAGCTCCCAAAGGCGGACCCTGTATACTGAACCTGACATCTAATTTAAGAATTTGTTGTAATTAGAATACGTATCCATTCAAACATTAAAACGCATAAGAATTATTTTAATGTATTAAATGTATTTAAAGTATTAAATTTTTACACTTATGTTGTATATCGAATATTTTGTTTCCATGGTACGAACAAGGAATACTGGATTTAAGTGTGTAGCTCATTTTATCACAAATTTTAAAATTGGGACTTTTTGATAATAAATATGAAACTGTTACGTTTAGGCAAATAAAGTTTTAAACAAACTTGCCTTAATTTTTGACGTTAAAACGATCTGAGTAATAAAAAATAGGGGTTTCCATTTGATTTTTTTGAGTAACTTGCATTTTTTGATAGTCAAGTTTAGACATTGATAATTTTATTTTATGAAAAATACAAATGTCATTTTTGCAGACTGTTGCAATAAACCTTTGCCTAAAACACCTAAAAGTTTTATTCAAATTGTTTGACAGGAACAGAACAATTAACGAGTTATTACTAAGACCGCTGTAACGATATAAACGGGTGGTAGAACGGGATTACAGATAAAATTGGCCTTTTTGCCCCGACTAGCCAGCGTATGGGTGTGGGTATGATGTTGATAAATTTTGCACATCCAGAATAGTAAAACGTACGTAAATCAAAATAGGGGATGAAGACGTAATCGGTTTGGTTTTTGGGCGCCAGAATGTTTGGTAGTCAAAATAAGGGATGTCGTGCCAAAATTACGAGTACATAGCGTGTCTAAACATACAAAAAATATACGCTTACCTATCCGCAATCAATCCCAGGTGTGCTCGACAACAGCTCAGCAAACCACCTGAAATAGGGTTTCAAAATAGCACTACACGCCTGACAAACAAAAGCGTGATAAACACTCAATAAAGTTACGTTACTACACCTCAGTGTAAATAATTAAGCGTTAAATAATAATCAAAAGATAACAAAAAAACCAAGCTATAGAATGCACTCTAAATGAATTAATACTCAACAAAAAAATCAAATCAAACACTAAATATCATTAACGCTATTACTCAATAAAAAAAAACTGTCACTTCGTTACGTTAAAATCTACGCTTCTAAATTACCGGCATACGGATAGGCCCATTAGTTGATAAATATCTGTCATCAAAAAAATTGTTTAATATTGTATCTATTTGACGAACGTTATGGGGAGAAGCTCCGTCTTGTTGGAAATAAATGTTCTGCCTATCCATTAAATTTACATTATCCAAGAAGTCTTGGAGTGTGGCAGTCAACATTTCGGCGTACCGCTCACCAGTTAACGCACCCTGATAAAATACTGGACCAACAATTATCGAGCCAATTATACCGCACCAAACATTAACACTGAAGCGTCTCTGAGGGTTACAAGATCGGTAGAGCATCGGATTTTCTCGACTCAAAATGGCTGTTTTCCTGTTGAACATGCCTATTAGAAAAAGTTGATTCGTCACTCCATAGAATTGAGCTCCAAAATCATTATTGGTTCTCATTTGATTAATAAACCAGTGACAAAACTGAACGCGTCTTTCTTGATCTCCTGGTACTAGTGTCTGTGTAGGTCGGTACTTATACGGCACAAACTTATACTTTTTAGAATATTGTGGATGGAACCCAAACATAGTCCATTTTCTTGCACTAAATCATTAATTGAGTTGTTGGGATGTGCTTAAAATAAGCTAACACATTAATTTCAGTTTCTTCACTAATTATACATTGTTTATTAGATCTGGATTTCTTAAACACGCTCGAATTAGATCTAAATTTACGATACAAAACCAAAAGTATCTTCTATCCGTCAAATGACGCGTAGAAACAAATCACTGTAACGCTCACGCGCTCGATAACTGTTTTTTGACAAACGATGTAACATTCTAACATATCACACTTTTCTGAATGGGTGAAAGGCATTTTCTATTCAAAAACACAAACTCTTAACTCTTTATTAGCAAACTTCACTTTGACATATCAATTCTGATGACATTTGTGACAAATATTGTGCACGTAATACCAGCCACCTTGACGAATTCAATATATGATCAATAACTTTGTCATTTTTAACATTAGGGTAAAACGTCATAGGAACTTTTTTGTTCATAATTTAATTTTCTATCGATTAAGGATATTGTCTACTCGGTGCGCCATTTAAAAAATGGAAATTTTTGACATAACTCGCGAACACGAAGTTCAATTTTTATTTTGATTTCACCATCGTAACGAGCGGAAAAAATGCTACTTCTTTGCCCATTTAACCGACTTCGTAGCACCAATAATAACGAAGGTAGCAATAGTGCTGGCTTAACTTTGAAAACCCTGTATATCATTCAAAGTTGATCTAAACACGAACATTTTACACATTACTGTTTTATCAGACGCCTCCGCAACAGATTTGTAGTCTACCTCCGTCAGCACTTTTTGAATAACGATTTCTTAACACCTTTCGCTTTCTTAACCACTTGATCATCAGCAAGCTTTAGACAATAAGATTTTGATCCTGCTCCATAAAAATATTGAATAGCTTTCCCTGCATACTCATCTTTCATTCTTCCGACGATAGATGTATTCGTTGTAATACCACGCAGACCGTTTTGATAGTTGGATGTGTCATATTCATCAACATTATTCCGCATATGGGCTTACACATCATCAGCTGTTATCTCGACAATTAAAGAATCTGTGTCTGTATAGAGCAACGTTACATTATTACCGTAATAACTACGCCGCAAGATATCGTCACCCATAAACGTTTGCACATCCGTATGGGTATTGCATGGTAATAGTCCATACGAAACAATGCGTTGTTTAAAAGCATTGCGAATCACTTCAACGCCAGTATCAACGAGTGTCTACTCGTTTAATTTGTGCCTATTGCTTCTAAGGTGTCCTTGATAAGCATATCGAGGAACATCAATCGAATAATCAGTGCAGTGCACAATTTCAACACTTTTGCTACTTTTATTTTGTACTGGTTCGCTGCTTTGGTCTGACTTACACTTCCGTGAGTTGTTCAAATCCGATGGTCCTGGTTCCGCAAAGGAGACATCAGCATGTCTGTGTATTTGGCAAAAATGTCTTTTGAATCACAAAATTATCAATTTTTATAATTTTTTGCAGTAACTTATTCAAATATTTTTCTTTATTTCAATTCTCAATTATTTGGTTTCCATGGTGACTATGAACAAGGAATACTAGATTTAAGTATGTAGCTCATTTTTATCACAAATTTTAAAATTGGGACTTTTTTGATAATAAGTATGAAACTGTCACGTTTAGGCAAATAAAGTTTTAAACAAACTTACCTTAATATTTGACGTTAAAACGATCTGAGTAACAAAAAATAGGGGTTTCCATTTGATTTTTTTGAGTAACTTGGATTTTTTGATAGTCAAGTTTAGACATTCATAATTTTATTTTTACGAAAAATACAAATGTCATTTTTTGCAGACTGTTGCAATAAACCTTTGCCTACAACACCTCAAAGTTTTATTCAAATTGTTTGACAGGAACAGAACAATTAACGAGTTATTACTAAGACCGCGTCTGTCAATTTTTAGAAAATGTTTTTTTAAACGACTTAAATTTCGTATCTAATTTATTTAACAAACTTACCTTAAAATTCGACATAGAATCCAAAATGTATTAATATACGGGGTGTTCCATTTAAAATAGGCGACTAGTACAGACTTCCAGTATAACCGGAAGTGGCACGAACGTGAAAATATTTTAGATGAGTTAGCTAACATCAATACCCTGTCACCAAATTTTCAAAATTATAGTAAGTTTGGTTTAGCAGATACTCATAGGATCAGCTCCCAAAGGCGGACCCTGTATACTGAACCTGACATCTAATTTAAGAATTTGTTGTAATTAGAATACGTATCCATTCAAACATTAAAACGCATAAGAATTATTTTTAATGTTCGTTGATGTTGAATGACGAAATAAAATTTAAATAAATCGAAATACGCGTTTTGATATTTTTAAACTAAACACGGTGCAAGCAAAAATAACCCGTATGTCAGGTTAAAAAAACGTGCGATAGGTTTATAAGTAACCCATATGTGACATTCCCCACTCCCACTGAAGCTGCAGTGTAATAATAATTCGATCTGATCGTTGGAGTCTGGAAGCGAGAGGAAAGAAGAACCAATGAATACGATGATAAGTGGAGTACCGAGTGATTGCAGAAGGCGGTAAACAGAGAAACATACGATGTTGTGCCGATGACAAATTGCGCATGCGTTATCTACATAACTAGGAATTTTATAAATGGTTTAAATATCACCTTTGTTTATGTAAACCAGGATATTTTTCAACCTTTTCTCTAGGACCAGAGCCCTATCTACGACTTTCAATACCAAACTGTTATAGCGCCGGTAGTGTAAAGGTAGAAATCGTCTCTCTCGCTATTGGTACGGGTTCAAACCCGACCCTTGCAATCTTTTTTTTTTTTTAGGTTACTGTAGTTTTGTTTATCTAATCTACTTTTGTTAGGTTACAGTAGTTGTGTTTATCTAATCTAATTACGTTAGGTTACAGCATTGTCTCATCACATCGCCACAACGTCGTATGTCTTCGTATGTTCCTCTGTTTACCTCTTCCTGTGAGTGCTAATTACGATCAACAAACCATTCTAATGATTTTTACACAACCACTCGAAATATCTCAAGATATCCGTACAATCGAATGATCGATTATGTTTCATTCGAGAGGTCCCATCACTAGATTAGACACGCAAGAAAACTGCAAGAGCTCTGGAATGGTAGACATGGTAAAGGAACTTATTTTGTTTCCATTTCACATAATAAAACTGTATAAGAATATAAAATTTGACTAAAAAATGAAATAAACCATATAATTTGTCCAAACATAAGGACAAATCTTGCCATCATCCCCTAATCTTGCTTACAATCAATGCAAATAAGTTCCTTTTTAAATTAAGTGTTTAGGGAATTATTAACAAATCTACAATTTGAAAAGAAATAAGGTTCATAAAAATGCTGTTGCATATAAAATTAAATAAATTGGAACATTTATGTTTTATATTAAGGATGGTTTACTTTCCGTTTGTTGATAAAAGGTGATTTTTCCTGTTGGCTTATTTTGGCTGCATACGTGCATAGAATATATGGTATTAGTACTTAAAGTTTGGTTATCTTGCTCCCAATGTTCAAATGTTATTGAGAGTTGGCTTACATTATTTATAATAATTGTCAGGTTTTGTTTTTTTAGTTCAATCAAAATTGAAACAGTATGTCATTTACTCCTAAAGGTAAGATTACCTTTGCTTGCGTAAACATTTGTATGCACCTATGATATATAACATGGTGTCTATCTTTCTTATTTTTCAAGCTATACTTAGTGATTTCCAGATTATAAAAATGTAACATTTTTAGTTTTGTAATTATTAAGTATAAAAGCTTAATTGTATAACCATTCATCTGAAAAAATTGTTTGATTACTTTTGTTATGCTGCATTTACCCATTTAAATTCATAATCATGTAATCATTCTAATAGCATTGAATTTAATTCAATGCTCATAGTTCTGAGACAAGAATTACACTAAACATTGGGTGAATATTTTAATGTTTTGGTTTAGTAACCATGGCAACAAACATTCTATTAAGGAAATTTTATAATTCTATTTATAAGTAAAAATGGCTCGTAAAGCAGCTCCAATAGATATATATTTTCATATGACAAATCATTATAGAAAACTCCAAAAAGTAAAAAGTATAGTTGATACGTCTCCTCCTACAGGTTTCAATAACTTACAAAATAGACAAAGTAGATCATCTCGATATGAAAACCGCATATCATCAGCGACTGCTGCAGAGGTTGATAGTACGGAACGGTAATAACTCCTCTTTCCATATTACTATATTTCACTTTATCTTTCTGTAGATTTGAAGCAAGCTTAGCAGCCTTTAGAAGGGATAAGGTTAAAGCATCCCTCTCTGCTCGTTCTCACAGTTTACCAATAAGGATAATAACAAGAGCAAAACCAGGTGTAATTCTGCGCAAAAGGGTATCTCTTATTAATTTGTTTTACTATGTATATTTAAATAAAATTACAGGGTCAGGTTCAATCCAATCCGAAATCACCATCAATCTCGGTTACTGATGATTTAAAAGATCAGGTTCCCACTCTGCAGAAACGTAACGAACTTCCAAATAAACCAGTATCGGACCATGAATATCTACGATTTGCACTGCGTATTATGGAGGATATAATACGCAATAATTTACATACAAACAAACAGATTCAAGATGTGTGCAACAGTCATCTTGAAGCAAACCGAGATCGTCTGGATACTGTAAACGCTAAATATAACCATTAAATCTGGTTTACTAATAGTTTTTATTACAGAAGCGAATGTTGCAACAAATTAAATTCTTAAAAGCAGAGTTGAATACATCAGATAATCAAGAAAATTCAAAGGAATATAAAATTAATAATTTTAGTAAATGTGTAGATTGTGCAGTTGCTAGGAATAATTTAGATTTAAATTGTGAATGTAATGTTATTCGTAATCCACCATTATGCTACCGTATTACAGAATTATCACCATTTTCAAAATGTGATTCAGTTATTGTAGAAACATCTATGGACGAAGAGTTAATAAAAGATAATAATGCACCAACTGCACAACTTACTTTACTTTACTCAAACAGTATTTTACAGCAATCGAATCATTTATTTCCATTAGAAACAAGTAAGGTTAGTCAAACAGATAATGAGGCTATTATTAGTGTGAAAGATAAATTACAACTTACTTCAAATTTTACATTCACTTCAAGTTCTGAAAATGTAATGGTCCATACAACAAATGTAGAATTACCTGAGAAAAACGACAGCTGTAAAGATATTTTACCTTCCAATGAAATGGCAATTCAAGCCTTAGAAACTGCAATTGATTCCAATGAAATTGACAAAAGTAACATTTCAGAGTTACAGGAAAAGATAGAAAACTGTACAGATTTAAAAAATATATCTGATTTGTGTGTTCAAAATCAACATGAACCTGACACTATAGTAAATCTTGAACCATATCCATTTCAAACACTTAAACTTACTAACGAGAATGATAAACTTTTAATTATCAAAGAACTGGAAAGTAATAAATTAAGCAACATTAAGAATAAGAACGGTAATGATGACTATGTATTAATTCCTGGTCCTCTTTTTATTCCTAAAACTTATTTGGATGTAAAGAGTAATGAGTCACATATATTCGTGAAATCTGCTAATTCATTAGAAACTGATCAACATTTAGTAATTACGAAAAATATTGCTGTTAATACTGATGAAAAATATCAAAACATTAAAACAACTGATACCTCAACTCAAATTGATAGAGAATGTAAAACTGTTGATTGTGGTAGTGGTAGTGAAATACTGTTTATAGATTCTATTGCGAAATCTGCACCTTCTACTATACAGTCTACACCAGACGATTTAACTTACCTACAGAATTCGGAGAACCAGGTTTTTTTTAATCAAAACAATCTGCAAACAGTCGATTTGAATTGTTATGATCTAACACCACAACGTGATGTTAACGTTTCCAACAGAATGGATACAAAATTGTTACTGGGTGACAAATATGTACTTAAAAGAAATAAAAGTACTAACATAATTAACATAGATGCTTATAATAATGGTTTACCTATTACTATGAGCAAGTTTTTTCCGACTAACGGAACTCAAACATCTTTAGATTGTCTCATTCCTTTAAGTAGACCTTTGGACCAAACAATTGACCAAAGTACATATATAGATCAAATAAAAGAATCAGATAATACATTTGGTGCAATTGTACAAAAATTACATGTAGTAGAGGAGTCTTTGGATGGGAGTTCCAATAAACAGAATTTAAAAAATAAGCAAGAAAAGGTAAAACTAAGGCACAAAGAGCGAAGGAGAAGAAGTGATGATCAAATTATGTTTGAAGATGTCTTAAAGTATAAATAATTTAAAAAGTAGTAGAAATAAATTTAACTAAAAAACTATTAGGTATTAATAAATATGGTAGGTTTAAAAATTTGTACTGAAAAGGTAAAATTTGTAACTTTTATTTGTTGTTTGATTTTAACGAATTTTTCTATGTGCTTATTATTTAATAAATACATACTGACTAAATTTATTATTATTGTGTGTAAATGATCAACATTTAGGAAAAAATTACTTTAATAAATACACTTTTACTTTCTCGTAACCCCTAGGGAGAGAAAGTATTGCAGGGGTCCTGGTCTGTATGTAAACTAAATTCCAGAAAAACTATTAAACCAAAGAAGACCAAATTCACACTGAAAGTTTTGTGTATTTAGAGATGCAACGTGAAAATTTTTGTAAAAGTTCATATTTTTTTGAAAACTGGTCCAACGATTTTCATTAAAATGAAAATTTTGGAATATAGTTAGAAACTCGAGTTTTCTCGTGAAAGTTGTGAAAAGCACTGCTCTTATTGAACTTGATAAAACGTAGGTTTCCTTATTCCTTAGAGATTGCAAGATACGTTTCAATAACAATAACAGTTATCGTTGTCAATATAGAACGATACTAGAAAAAATATCTGGTGCGGAACAACACACGATTTTCCAACCTACAAAATAGAAAGTAAAAGAAATGACATAATCGTAATTAATAACAATCTCTTTTGGATAATTATGCAACCTCTTTTATAAGTTCATTACGAAAATAGGCAACACTGTAAAAACAAAAACAATAATCTATGTCAAACAGACGTTTAAAATTTTATGTCAGATTAAGGTTAATAGACATCTAGAGGCTAACTTAAAAAAAAATCTAAAGCCGCCGCTTCTATAAAAATATTGGTAATTTTGTTTAAGCATTTTGAATAATATTTATTTAATTTATACACTTATTTCGCTTTGTATTAGGAAAGTTTATAAAGAAAAGTTATGCAAAATTAAATGTTTTTGAAAAATATGTCTACATATTATCTTAAAAAATTATTGATTATTCAGAAATTGAACACTTATTAGGAACTTTTTTCAGAAATATTCGATAAAATCAAAAACAGCTCCTACTAGGTACCTGCGTGTTTTCGTTCTGGAGTTATCGTGGATATTAACATACTAGCATACACGCACACGCGCACGCGCACACTACCCCTCCCCTCTCGCACACACACACATACACACGGCAAATCTTGGCGAGACGTTATAAAGTGAGTTAATAAGTCTATTTAGCGATAGTGAAAAAAAGTCTATTGCATAGCCTTATGTACGTACGTATATATGTACGCTCGAAGGTGAAAAATTAATGTATAATTCACTTTTATAAAATATGAAAACACAGAATAAGCTCAAGATCCATAAACTAATAAGCCTGCCAGAACAATAAGGTCATGTGACAACAGTGTTACAAATGATTAAATCAATAAAATGACGTTAAATAAAGACGAATAAATAAATTGCTGGCGTGATGTGCGTATGTGCAGTCCGCCCCGTATACATGTGCAAAGTTGAATGCCGTACAAGAGCGCAGAAGCTTAAGGGGCGCCACAGACACCCCGTTTTCCCTAAAAATATACCGTAAAAACAATATCGGAGGCGACAAATTTTAGGAACTTTTGTGCAGAAAAACGTACTCCCTTTTTTTTGGCACAACAATGGTTATACTTAACTCATTAATAAATGAGTGATAATTATAATAATCACAATGATAAACGATAACAAAGTTTTCAACCACACAAATGGTTCTAACACGTTTAAGGCGTCGCGAGTTACTGGGCGTAAAGTGCTGTATAAACTAGTTTTAAATATGAGTGAGAAGCGCATCTGTTGGTTTTTTGCTGTGCTGATCGGCAGTTGATACTTTAAAACAATTTGATTTACCTATAAGAAGCATTCATGTGTTAATTATGTGTAGGTACTTCTTATCGTTCTAGTTAATTAATGCAGTGATTAGAGATAAGTAATTTATTTTATTGGTAGTATAAGTTTTGTTATGTACTAATAAGTTTAAAAGTAAATATGTAATTAAAAATTATTATTAATTTTATTAAATGCATAAATAAAAGTTCACCTTGACTAATAATAATAATTTTTAATTATATATTATTAGTAAGTTCATTATGCAATACATTCTTTTCAAGTCTCTTCTTTATAATTTATATATACCTTGTACAGTACATGATTTTTATCAAACATATATAGGACTGTGGCAGACTAGTCCAAACGTTTGTATTTCATATGAGCTAAATGTTCTTTAAAGTGAATTTGGATAGGTCGTTTAGTTTGCCCTACGAATATTTGTGCACAACTTTTACAATTAATTCTATAAATTCCTGAACTATCCTCCGTATCCACTTGATCTTTTGGATTACCTAAAAGAGTTTGCAAAATATTATCTGAAGTTGTGACTGTTTTCAAAAAAACACATCATCCATATATATCTAATCCAAATTCTAGGAAAATAAAGAAAACAAGTGTTTCAAATTTACTGATGAATGGAGATAAGCTCATTGTTGTACCATGTTCTTTTCTATTTCTGCATCGTCCAAATGGGTTCGTTTTAAAACGTTTTCTAAACTGAATTTTGATATATTGGAATGCTCGGAAACAATGAATAAACGTCGAATGAGATTAAAATTTCATCTCCTATAACTTCACTGTAAAGTGCAACCCATCTATCCATATATGTATGGTGATCAATAATTCGGTCACTTGGTTGCAATGCTTTGTAGCATTCATAGCATAGATGCATATGCCAACAAGATAACGATAACGAGTGTAACAGTCAAATGTGTGTGAATAATAACCCAAATTACCCATGAAGGAGTGATGGTGGAAGTATCGAAATCGTTTGTCCAAGTTGGTAAGCCATTCACAATTCCACTGCACATCCTCATAAATATTTCTTAGCGCTTCTGTTGTGGTAGAAGGTAGTAGTCATTTTTTTTCAAACTGAACCCAGTTGGGTATTAGTCCACATGTTTGCCGCGCACTTACATTAATCCGTGATAATGGTTAGTAGCACTTACTAGGCTCCTTATCATCTTGTACTGGGGTATCCGGCATACTGAAACCCGTGGAAATTGCACGTTGGTGTATGTGTGTAGTTATCCCTACTTTTAAAGGAAAAAATGACCTTGTAAACGCATATGAGTAGATAACTTTGTTGAATAAGTTGATAACCTCGTGATTCTGCAGTGAAGTGGAGTAGAGTAGAAGGAGAAGTAACCTTGGACAAATAATCGAAAGAAAACCTGGAAACCGTGGGGCAGCCAAGGCCGCGAGTGTAACCTTCACAGGTGTGGGCGTTGCCTACTTTAAGCTTCAACAAAGGATTGAAAGAAAACCTTGAAACGGTAGGACCACCAAGGCCGCGGAAATAACTTGCAGTATGGCTGTCGAAGTCACGTAGGTAACCTTGGCGGTAAAAATAGAGGAGAAGGTAAGGTATAAATACAGAGGGAGTACATGTGAAGCCAGTATCGTACATAATGGAGAACATATTACGTCAAGCAGTAGAAAAGGCGAAGATTGAGTGTCATAAATCGTATGAAACTATTAACAAGAAGAAAGTTATAGGCATCTATAATTGCGAAGAATCAAAAATCCATTTAGGATGGGATTGTATGTGTATAGAACAGTTATGGAGACTTCTTAAGATAGTAAGTTGCCGATTGGATATAGTACCTACTATGGAATTTGCTGCGTTTTATAATAAGATAATAAACGCGACAGAAAACATGTCCAATGTTGTCATACACAGGTTAATAGCTCCATTGTAAGATATATTTGATGTCAATGCAGCATGTTTATGGATATTACAGAATTTGCCAAGGAGGAAATGAATATTGATGTAGAAATTGCCAAAACTGTAAAGTAAAAAAGTGGATGTGACGAGCATGTAGAGAATACGGATAATAATAAAGATTAGTCAATATGTAGATGTTCAGAGTCGTAGCCTAAAGTTGTAGATTGTGTTAGTGCAGTGCAAAGACTATATGTCAATTTCAACCATTAGAAATTGATGCCGAACATGAAACAGTGTATGGAAGGGGTACATCTAGTGTTGACTATTTAGATAATCTAGTTTATAAGTACGGGGGTGAAATACGTCTTTGTGAGAAATACTTTTAATCGCATGAAGATGATGCAGAGTATCTTTGTTGTATGAAGCGATTAATAGAAGACCTTAAAGAAATATCTTTGGAACAATTTGTACACTAAATAGAACGTTATTTGCCGAATTATATTTCAACAGATGACAACTCAACCGGTGAAGGAGGTGCACATCAATGAGTCCAAAAACGTAGTTCACTATATAGTGGAATGGGAGCTGGCGCATAGCCAAGTGCGAAAAGGAGAACGGGAACGGTTAGCTAGAGACGCTTTAAAAAAAGAATAGAAGACTGTAGTAAAATAATTTCGCCAGTCCTCGAAAATCAACATCATGATTAGGTGTTTATGAAACGCCTTAGTAGTATAATTTTATGACCTTTTAAATATTTCAAAATAGTTGCAGCATTCTTTTTCGTTACATCTATAGGTTTGTATCCGGTTGTTCTATGCTTTCTTGAATTATAATCCGCAACAATTTGAGGCAATATTGATAACCACTTATATGAACCTTGCATGCTGATTGTTTTCCACATTATTGCTCTAAGAGTCCTATTTACACGTTCAACTGTGCTACTTTTCAACTTGGAATAACGTGTGTAACGATTAATATTAAATTTTTTCATTACGTTTTTAAATTATGCATTATAAAACACCGTTCCCATATCAGTTTGCATATGTGTAGACGTCCTTTGCAAACCAGACAAAGTTTATTCATTGCATCTGTGACTAGTTTACCATTCTTGCGTTTGATGGGATATTATTTAGAAAATGCATTTATTATTACTAAAATGTATCGAAATTCTGTATTTACTCGAGCATAAGGTATCATTTTTTTTATGATTGTGGACCTGAACAGGCTAAATTTGGCCTATCGTTCTAAAGCACTCTGGAACACTTAAGAGAATGGATAGAGGGATAATGATTTCCCACTAGATGCCTATGAACCGCTACCTTAAATTTAAACTTAAGAGCACATCGAATGTAATAAATTTGATTTTGTGAATATCTCAAGAAACTATATTGAAAAAATTGAGGAGACTATTATTAAAGATAATTAAATTTTAGATCAGTTTTCCTTGATGATTTTTTTTGTAGGGTAATAACTAAGCGCTAAAAAGTCAAAGAGGTCCCTAAAATAACTTTTGTCTATCGAAAAACTCTCAAGTTTATAGCAAAAATATAAGCATTTTTTAAGGGTAATTCAATTTTAGATAAGTTTCTCTTATAAAAGTTTTTAATACAAGAAAGATGAAACGTCAGTATTGATTAATATAAATAGAAACAAAATAGGGTATCTTGTATTGAATTGAATGGCAAAGAAAAGGTTACACATAGAATATACAAATAAAAATGTTTAATAAATAAATAAATTTATCCAGGTAGGATGTATGTAATATTTTTTACTTTCTTATAATACAAAAATTTGCATGCAGGTGCATGGTAATTGATTACATGTGTTTTATTTATTTTATTAACGGTGTTGGATAGATACCTTTTACATCAAGTTAAAGCAAATACAAAAGCATAAAATTTAAGTAATAAGGCGGTAGATTAGTAGTGATAAAGTTTTAACAGTAAAGATTTTAATTGCCTGGCTTCATATGCAACTGTTTGTTTTCCATCAATTTGAACTTCTTCTGTAAAAGGAGCATAAGTAACGGCCATTACATTTTTCCCATACACTAAATAGAAATGACACATATTATTATTTTATTAATAAATTAAAGAGATACTTACGTTCACAACTCTCCAAAAATGAAATGCATTCTTGTATTATTGAATCACGTAATACAATCATGTGTTTTGCCAAATTTTCAATCATGCTAAGAAAACATCTTTTTGTATAATACCATGTATCTGTGCCCAATTTTTTATTGAAAGGTTCTAAGGATTTCATGGTACGAGATATACCGAATTCGTAATTTCCTTTGGAACAATACAGGGTTCTGAAAGTAAACTCAAGTTAAATATGCATCAGAAGAGTGGTAATTGTACATTTATTTTGTACCAGTTTCTAATTATTCTTCAACTTACCTCTAGGCGCTTTTAAAATTATATTAGATTTATTGAGTTGATCGGCCCATTTCTACAGTTTTGGTTTTTATAGCGCGACATTTCGAAAGCGGACTCTGCTTCCGTCCTTATGCTTAGTCAGAGTCCGTTTCCGAAACGTTGCCCTATAAAAACAAAGACTATGGAAATAGGCCGATCAACTCAATTGATACGAGACCACAGTTACAAAACCCTTATAATTATCTAATTTAAAAATCAAATTCATCAGGTGCATCAGGTGACACATACTGGAAAAAATTTTAATTTTGACAGATGACAGGTGTGGTTTTAGCAAGCGAGTCTGCATGATTTTTTATCGAATTTGAAGCACAAACTAATGCCAAACTCAAATTTTATTTAAATGTAATAATAAACAAATGTCCTATATGTTGCGGAGTTTTCCATGAGACGATTAAACTATTATAGGTATAACCAATTTTCACGAGTAACAGCAGTTGCGTCATCACTAACTTTGTTTCATTACCACCTTTAGAACCCGCCTATTGTACACGAGAGCATAGAGTGAGACGAGAAGTAACATAAGCAACTTTAACTGGAAACTAAAGGGGAAATTGATCGGTAGGCAACTTGTATTGCGGGTTGACCATAACCTTTGAAATTAGCAAAGAGCCCGTATGTACTTATAAACGCATTTTTTAACTTAGTGCATAAAAAAAGTGATCGGAAGCGATTGAAAATGGTTACATGTTGTGTTGTGGGTTGTGCTAATCGATCCGCACAAAAAAGTTTAGGTCAACGAAGCACGGAAGCGGGAAAAACATTTTGTTCCACGCGTAAGTACAGTATAGTATTGGTTTATTTTTATCTGATTAATTATAATAAATACCGGTTAGCGTAGAGAAATGTGTTCTAGGCTTCGACTTAACATTAAAAATTAATTTAATATAATATTTCAGCATAAAATTAAAATAAATTAAATTAAATATTTTACTCGGTATTAAGTACTATTTTAAATAAATTTGGTTGATTTATTTCCATTACTTCAATTCACATTAGTTGTATTAATAATTAAAGTGTACATTAAGTAAAATTTATTACTTTAAAGTCATTACGCTCTTCTATAAATTGACTAAAATAAAATTTCACATCATTTAATTGTATGTCCCCAAGAGTATTTATTGCCTGTCGTACTAAAATCATTAAGTTTGTCGCATAGCAATGTAATATACTTCTACTCATTTATATAATACAATTAGTTCATCAATATGTGAAATTTATATTAAAACACGAATTCATTATTCATAAAATTTTACTAAAAATTTATGATTTTGATTTTATATAATAGCATTATAAACATTTTTGATGAATTATTCTTGTAAAATGTGTTAAACCTATATTATCAGTTAAATCATATTATATGGTAATTTAATGTTTTGGTCAACGCGCTTGACTGGTTGCATAAATTCTCGCGTTCCACCCTTTCGTCTACGTTTTCCAATTATATGCGTCCTTCTCATCCTTACTCTATGCAACGAGTGATGCAGTCATACAGATTTAGGTTGGTAATTCTGTCCGGGTGATTTATTATTGAATAGGCTATCAAATCGGTGATAATTTTATCACCGCATGTTGACTGTCACATGATTTTGATGAATAAAATAGTTTACTGTTAAAGTGACAAATCGTTTAAAATTGTAGATTTTAAAAAAATATATTTTCTATTAACGTTCATTATATTCTCTTTCCAAATATAACTCGTGTTATGATTAATAATCGATGATAATCATAACACTAGTTATATTATCCCCGATAGAATATACATAACCCCTAAAGCTGCGATTTGACAGTTGTCAAACTGTTATTTTTCACAATCTGACAACATCGGCGTCCTCTGACAGTTTAATATTAGTGATGGAACTGTTCTAACTCGTGAAAATTACTATATATGTATTATAATTTATATACTGTACCCTATAACCAGATTTATTATGCACAAATGGAAATATTTTTTTTCAGGTTCCTCAAAAGCAATTTGATCTTCTTCTTTTTCTACTTTTCTCATAAGTTCCTCAGCTTCTTCGTTTTGTGACGTCATGATATAAGAAACACATAAATTTGCTAAAACAACTGCACTTACTTTTAAAATCTAAAAATGACATTTAAAGCTCTACTACGCGCTTTTCAAAATCCTTACTCCACTATAATTTTTTTTAACAATTGGTTCATAAAATCCTGTAGCTTCTTTAAACTTATTTTCTTGCATAAATAGTACATGAGCAACATTAAGTCGCCATATATCATTATCGTTACAAAATTCCACACTTTTTCTAAATATTTTTTCAACTTGTGAATAATTTTCTAATTCCCAGTATATTTTAGCTTGGGCCATTAATACAGGTATATATCTCTCTAAACATTCCTCATAATCTAAAACGGTTTTTTTCACAAGCTCTGTATCGCCATTATTCCGATGCTCTTGAACTTGTTTTGTAAGTTTTCTTAAAAGCTCAGTATGTCGATTTGCAAGTTCGTCCAATTTTTGGTACGCTTCTGGTGGTGATGTTTGCTGGGTTATTAATGCATCTAAGAACTCAAATAGATACTAAAATGTGAGATAGATGTATTATTTCTAAAATGACATATGTGATTGCTTACTGGTGTTAAATATTTATACGTAAGATGCGCATTTTCAGCTAATATATCAGCTGCAAGATCATAACAATCATATTGACAATATAATATGAGTAAATTCGCAAACGTTTCTGGTGGGAAGGGATTTTGTTGCAATAAAATTGCAATTTTTCAAAACCTTCAGTAGGATTTTGATCCATATTCATTAATGCTTGATTGTGTAACGTGACTGCATCTAACTCATACTCAGCCCGAGGTGGCATATCAGTTAAGGCTTCACGAGCAGCATCCACTAAAAAATGTCATTATCTAAATGTTGATTATAAAGACTACATTACTGTTTTTAAGTTGATACTCAATCGCCGCTTTTAAATTAAAGGCTTCGGTTAAGGCCGTTTCGTGAAGAGTTAGCGTATTTCCTACAGAACGTACTTCAATACCCTCCGTTTGCATTCCAACACTTAATTCTGGATGATCACGAATTCCTCTTTCAACAATGTCCCCTGTAAAATAAGTAATCGTATTAAAATTAAAACTGCGTAATTGTTCTGTACCGCAATGTTTGAGAGCTGGTCCATATTCTTTGAGTCTGTAATAGCATAAAGCTGTATTATATGCAAGATATGGTTTGAAACCCATATTTTGCAAACATGTTGTAAATTTACTTAAAGCTTCTTCAAAATTCCCTTCCTGACAACAATCTCTATATAAACTAGGCATTATAACTACTGTACATTTCATTACCTTATATAGAAGGCAGCCTAAATTAACATCAGTGTCAGGATCATCTGGGGAACACATATCCACATATTTTTTAGCAGATTGTAAATCTTCCTCTCCATACTTAATAGCAGCTTGTAGTTTTATCACCTACAATTGACAAATTGACAAATAAGGTGATTCGTTGATTTATAAATAATAATGTTACTTGTGAATATTCGTTACTTTCAATTGCTTCTGTAATACGATAAGCCTCATCATATAAACAAGCCTGGTATAATGATTGTGCATGATAAATCTTGTAATCAGCATTTTCAGGAAACATTTGCACAAGTTGTTCATAATAACTTGCTGCATTTGCGTAATCTTGTGTGTAAAAGTAGCAGTAACCAAATAATGACAATCCAGCCCTTGTTACATTTGAACCGGGAACGCCATGAAGGAGTTTAATAGCGTCATTGTATCGGGATTCTTTTATCTAATAAAGCGTTCAAGAGATTACATGTGTTTAATATTTTTTATACAGTTTCGTTATGAACACTAACTTACCAACCCATATACAGTTTTGGTTATTTCACCTTCTTTTGCAATATTAAGAGTAAACATCGTTGTTTGTTTTAATACAAATCTATGAAATTCCTTTCTTTAGTTCATGTTTGTATGTTTATGTGATTACCATGGCAACCCAACTCAGTAGTGGCGCTTCTATATGTAGAGGTAACCCGGATTTCCTTTGGATGCAATACAGTACCAATATTTTTTTTATTAACACTTATTACAGAAAAATGTGGGTACTAACTTTAATAGTACTTACGCTAACGCCATTGATTAATTAATGTGAGAGCGCGGTTTATATCCCGATAAAGTATTTAACTGGCATACCACCTAACCAGTACTATAACGAATGGTTTTACCAACGAAAAAGGAATTTATTCAATGACTGAATAATAAGGAATAGAATATAAATTAATTTATTGAGAACTACACAACTATTTTTTGTATTCTGTGTATGAAAATACCTATTCTACTTTTAAGGTTGATTATGTATAGAATGTAAGAAATATCAAATTATTCCATTTCTTCCTTTCTAAGATTCACGAAAAAATATAAAGTGTACCTATAGTTTTTTTTTATTTTTAAACAAAATATAATGTTCTTAGTTAAGGTAGCTGAAGCCCAGTAGAATTAGCAAAAGTGCATATCGTAATTAAGAACAGGTAGCCATTTGGAAAAAGTGGTTGCTTTAATGATAAGGAATATGACATTCAAGCGGATCCAATTTTAACAACTGGGGCCCTATTCTCGAGTTCACTTGACTTATTTCTCATGCGATATTTAACTCTTATTGCACGAAATATTAAAATTTTGTATTCTTAAAATTTTCCATTCGTTATTTTTCGAAGGATAGACATCGAGTGGAAATTTACCGCTCTACAATACATCCTGTATTCGATACATGCGCATTACATTACAAATTTATTGACATTATTTCTTGTTTTAACTAACCTTAAATCTGACATCATTTAAAATTGCGAATTATGGAAAATTTTGATCAGCAAGCAATGCTAGCAGTGGTTGAAGTAGTAGAAAGTGCTCAAGGTGTTGTGCACGAACATAGATAATTTCGTGCCCGCAGTGATACCTTTCATTTAAGTGATCAGAAATTTGTTAAAATGTTTAGATTGACAAAAAATTTAGTTTGGGATCTTATTAACCTTAAGAACCTGAACCAGATTCATCAGAAGCTGCATATAATAATTGCCATAAGCATACTCGATCAATTATTGGAAGATGTAATGGGTTATTTAAAATGCGCTTCCGTTGTCTATTAAGACATAGAGTCTTACATTATTCACCAGATTATGCATCAATGCGTGTGTTGTCTTGCACAATATATGTGTTGACAACAATGTTCCTGAACCAGTTAATGTAGAGGATGATGAGGATGTAGATTACGCCATATTTATTAATGAACCACTGATTGTAGAGGTGGCAGTAAATGATCGGAGGGTCCATCCGAATATAATACAGACTCGTAGAATCCAACGCAGATTGGCACATAACTATTTTTCTATCAACAATTAATACAAGTTTGATGGAAATTTATTTATTATTTATTAAAGTATTTAATGATTCCGATATATTTTTAAATAAAAGTAGCTGTAGGCATAGAAGATTTGCTTCTCGTTCCTCACGTTGCCTCATAATAGCAAGTTTTTCTCTGTAATTCTCTTCCTTCATTTTTAATTTTGTAATTCCCTGTTCGGCTAATGTTTCGGCTGCAGAAACTGGATTTTGAAACCGTTTTACAGATTCCTTCGTAGATGTACCTGTAATTAAATTGAATCTTTAAGTTGGCACGTGTATCTTTTGTACATCTAATAAATATATTAAAAAAATGTATGTATTTGTGTAACAGAATTTCTAATATTTATTTTGTATAAATAAAAATTTCTTAACCAGATTTTAGATGTTTTTTTATTTTTATTTTGGGGGTAACTGCAGTTTCCTCCATAATGTTTGTCTGATGTGTTTCACTGACGGAAATAATATGTGGCTCTATGGTAGGTACCTCAGGTGCTCCCGGGATGTGTAAATTTATGGAAAAAACTGGGTTACAATTTAAAGTATATGAGAATACAGCAATATTATTTATCAAAGGTTTGGAATGGAATGTGTGACATTGTACCACATTCAGCTTGGCTTCCGATTTCATTACTTATTATTATATTTCCAAAATCCTACCATAAAATAAAATTATAAAATATACACCTACCTACAGTTTTATACCTTACCAATTCAACAGCTGATTCCAGCACATTTGTGTGGCCACTGCAACTTATGGGGTTGATTAACTCCAGAATAGCTTCGTCAGCAGGTGGTGTGATGTCAGTAATCAAAGGAGGACCTCCACCTGTGCCATTTGCATGTTTTAATCTGGCAGCTTTTTCTTTTTTGACCGGAGATCTTGCCAACACTAATAATTAATAACATGAAGAATATATTGAAATAAAGATTGTCCATATACTGACAAAAACAATACATACTTTTCTCCATTGATTCCAGTCTTTCTTAGCTCCGGGAATGGCATTTAATAATGACCCTATAGCTTCCCATTTCTTTTGAGCGTCTTTCTTAGTAAACCTAGATGACAATCGCCCGAACACTAAATCTGGATACTTTTTCATTTCTTCTACTAAATATTCTTTTTGTTTTGCAGAAATGTACCCATTTTGTTTATCCATGGCTATAATTCTGTGAATTCAATTTACAAAATTCCACAACGTAAAAATACTACAAAGAAAAACTTACCTAGAAATGATTTTTCACGTCTTTATTTATAAAACAAGAGCCAATTGAAAAATCAAAAGAAATTACCACGACTTAATTTAACCTAAGCTCCAATTTTCCCGCTGTAATATAAACTTGCTCACTAGTTAACACCTCTGATTGGTTACTAACGCTTTCTCCCGCCGAAACAAGTTCAGACATCGTTGATTTCACTAGACGTTTGCGAATCATTAACGAAGAGTGTTCAAGAATATCATCTCGCATGGCCCAGATATTGCATTCGATAGTTTTCATTCGATGTATGCCACGTTCGATATCTTTTGTGCGAACTCAAGAATCGGGCTCCTGGGAACATTACACAACGGTCAAATGTCGAAAAATCGGTAAAAAATGGATTTTTTAAACGTAACTTGGAAACTATAAGAGGGATTTAAATTTTTCTTATTTTTAGTTGGTTAACAAAAAAGGTCAATTTGATACCTGGTTAGATCGAAATTGGTTAATAATTTGTTTAAATAGTTGCAAAAACTGTCAAAATTTTTAATTATTTTTCATCTAGTGAAAAAAGCACCTACAGGCTTGAAACTTTCAGTAATTATATGTCTTTTATTACCCCTAACTTACCGCTAAATTTGTTTTCGTGAAATTATAACTAGAGTAATATTTTGCTAAATCAATAATAATAAAAGAGTTAGCATAAATGCCATTTATTGATAGAAAATAATGAAATTTCAATCACTTTTCTTTGTCTTTCATTTACAGGTAAATTAGATCCTTTCAAGGTCTATGGAGGTGTTATACCTACATTATCTACATACAATATGATCAAAAACCAACAAATCTGTAACTAAATCCATCTTTTTATTAATTTAGGGATCATTTCAATATGAAACTAGATTTACAACACTTTTACGCAAGCAAATAGGTAACTGCATTTTTTATAAATGTTATTTAATTAACAGAAACATTACAGTTTTACACACACATACAATTCTTTCTTTATGTTTTAGTACAACCAATTTAAATCTATACATTATTCCTCCGATTCGCGTAACACTATACAAAACAAAGTCATTGTTTGTTCTTTTCCAATGAATCCGTATACTCTTTTTATACGTTGTATATAGTCCAATTTCGCTTGTTTAAAGCCACTTCTTCCACTTCCAACGTATGTAGGCTTGGGAAAAGGGTTCTATTTCCTTATGGGGGATTACATTAGTTGTTTTAACGAGAGCATGCATTGGTTTTAGCTTAAGAATGCGAGGGGCTGTACAACCTTTTAATCCTACCAATGTACTAAATTCATATGAAACCTTGATGTTTTTCAGATAAAAAAGGTACACTTTGTAACGATCCCGAAAATCCTTACATAAAATTTCCCTTTCCTAGAACTAATTCCTATCAAACCTTATTTTCTAGTTCAGTTTACAGCTTAAAGTACATAAATAGATATGTATTACCTTCCCATCTGGAGGAAGAAGATAAAATCCTAGAACGGTAGTATTCTGTACTAATATAAACCTAATGATTGAACATTTACCTATGTCAAAAAGTTCATTAGAGCCGCGCCCAAACGTCAAAAACCTCGATACGCAGATACACACAGAGCCAATAAAGAACCCTTTAAACTTGATGGGTTGACTGCAGGAGGATAGTCGAGTAATACCAAGCAACCAGTACTACATTAATTAACAGAAGCTTTTTGAAGTTATTTCCTGTTTTGTATTAAAATCTACGTCTCTTTAACTTAAAAGAACACCATATTCATAATACTTAGAGTCTTTATTTTTTAATTATACAATACCGTTCCTTAAACCTAATACATATAATTGTACACTTATTTTGTGCTCACTATTTGCCCAGTTCTGTAAAATGGTTCTAGTTAAAGCATGTTGACATATGGTTGGGGGTTCGAAAACAAACCAGCACCAGCTTTTTTAAAAACCACCCCTGGACGATAACCCACGTCGACTTATTCCAGTATCTATCACATATATCAAATTGGAAAAGCTACCCTTTACCCCTAAAAGTAGGTGATTTAAGGGGATTATCCAGCTTTTTCCATATGGAAACTACCCCTATCAGTACCTTGACCTATTTTCAGATTCTCAGAATTGTACTAGGATACCAACAAAGGTTGGCCTTGACTCAATTTAGTCAATACAAGAACCACTTAACCTCAACCTACTTTTTAGCATAAACAACAACCTTCATATTTCCACGAACTGATTCTATGTTTAGATTTCTAAGAATATGACGCCCTTCGGAGTAATAACCATGAACATGTATTTCGTAGAAATGTAATATGATACCCCTCACGAGCTGATTATATGTTTAGATTTCTAAGATAACCTTTGAAAATGGATTTCTAAGAAATTTAGCCTCCGCTACGATGATGAGCTATTTGACTTGTCTTCTGGGGGGAAACGGTTACCTGTTTTGGGAAACGGCTCCCTGTATTGGGAAACGGCTGTCTGTCTCGGGGAAACTACCTCATCCTGGCGGTTAGGGCAGTAGTATGAACCCACGTAAGCATAATCTTTTTATTATTACAAACAACAATTTAGCCAATACAAGAACCTTGATATTAGCATAGACAATAACCTCATCATTCTTCTTGTTTCCACGAACTGATTCTATTGTTAGAATTGAGCAATAGGAACGCTTATTTGCTGTTTCCAAGAATTTAACTTCCAGGGATATTTGTATCTAAATTGCGATCACAAACAATATTTCTTTATTTTTAGTAGATACATTAGATAAGCAGGATGACAATACAATATTTCCATATAGTGTTATGTGAATTAATATAATACTTAGCATTTATAACATCTTGAATGTCCTTAACACGTGTGAACTTTAATTAAACCACTCAATTCGATGCATGTTTCCCTTTGACGCGAACACCCTCTATATTATGTCAAATTTCAATTAGGCTCATTTTTCCTATTCCGACGAAAATATGAAATGATTCTAGTTAAATCATGTTTACATATGGTTGGGGACACTGCTATTACAAAATGTTATGTTTGTTGTTTTTCTGACTGCACCCAGACTACTCATGAACACATCCTTTGTATTTAGCAGCGTTTTAAATCCTTCAATTAGATTTTCTTCTTTCAAATACTCGTAAAAGCGCTGAGGAAATACACATTTAAATTCCTCCGCTTCCAACACTATACGTTCACCATACTTCGTATTATTTACCGTCACATTAATAACCTTATATTTTTTCGATATCTCCAGGCCACGTACATTTTTACAGAGTTTGCAATAGGTGCTTTGGTTTAACCCTGCAAATTCCATGTTTAACAATTACAAGTTACTAACCGACTGATCTCAACACACTACGATTTATATAAGAAAAATATACCACCTTTGACCTTGAAAATTCTATTTTGAAATTTCTCAGATGTGACCTTAAAATTTAAATTGGGGTGCATGCTTATTTTGCTGTTTGACCTTGAAGAGCGCCAATACAGGAACCATTTAACCTTGACCTACCTTTTGGCATAGACATCAACCTGTCATTCTTCAACAAACACCTATTCCTCGAACCGTTTAGATTTCTAAGAATTGTTCCTGCAGGTGGCCTTGAAAATTCATACCGATAAATTTTGACCTTGACTCAATTTAGCCGTGAACCTGCTTTTAGCATAGACAACAATCTGTTTAATACCCCTGACCCTTGAACATTGATTTCTAGTAACTGTAATAACTTCTAAGACAAAAGTCATTGATTGGGAATGCTTATTGGTTATTGATTAGGACTTGATTTCTAATACCCCTACAGGCAATCTAGAAAATTGATTTATAGGAATTAACGCATGACCTTGACTCAGTCAAATTCCTAGAATTGTTTAGTGACCTTGACAATTTCCCGCCAAAAGATTGTTACCCTCAAGGATCACTCGCACCTTCAATGACAATTCTAAGAATAAACTTTGACCTTGAAGCGTATGCCAAATTATACGAATTGCTTGATGAAAATTTCGCGCCAAGATTCGATCATCCTCATATTACTATCCAATAAGATCAGCAGGAACCATTTAACCTTGACCTATCGTTTAGCTTGACCTTGAAAATTCTATTTTTAGCTTTCTCAGAGGTGTGACCTTGAAATTTAAATAATGGGAGACCCGCGCAAAGCCACGTATATTTTGATATTTAACCTTGAAGAGCTCCAATACAGGAATCGTTTAACCTTCACCTACCTTTTAGCATAAACAACAAGCAGGTGACTTTGAAAATTGATACCAATACATTCTGATTCAATTTAGCCTATACCTGGACCTAGATAGCAATCTACTTTAATTTTAATAACTTGTAGGATTTAACACATGGCCCTGACTCGGCCGAATTCCAAGAATTGCTTGGTGACTTTGAAATTTCTCGATGACCTTGAAAAGGACAATGAACTTTGATTCCAAGAATTTCTAGGAACATGACCGCGAAATTTCCCGATAGCTTTGAAAAGGGCAATGAACTGACAACGGTGCATGATCTTGAGACAATTGATTTCTAAGAATAACTAAATGAACACCTAGACTCAGCCAGATTTGCTTGAACAGTATGACAATTTTTCAACCAGAACTTCTAAGAATTGCTTACTGACCTTGAAAGCCACGTGAGCATTAGGAATGCTGCAAAATTTGCACCTGTAGGTGATCTTGAAAATTTCCCGACACATGGCCTTGGCAAATTCCAAGAATGAAAATTTCCCCCACGCGTGACCTTGTAAGACTTTGATGCAGGGAACGTGACCCTCAATGATCTTGACCTCTATTTGAATGGTAATACCCCTGCAGGTTGATTTCCAGAAACTAACACATGGCCTTGACTCGACTAAAAGGGAGTTACCCTCAAGGATCACTCGCGCAAAATAAACTTTGACCTTGAAGCGAGGTGTGTGCAAGAATTGGTCTGCCACCACACATGACCTTGACCCTGAAGCGGGGGCGGCGCGAACGTGCACGTTAAGAATTAACTTTGACCTTGAAGAATATACTGTGATGCAGTGTACGAGAGCTTCAATGACCTTATACTTGGACGCAGCGAATGTGTACGTGATGATCTTGAGGAAAAACTCGTACAAACAGTATAGTAGAAAAGTGGATCAGGATTGAGAAGTCTAAGAATTGTAATAACTGAATTAACACCTGCACTAGACCAAGAATTGTTTGGTGACCTTGAACAGTTCAACACATGACCTTGAAGCGGGAACTTATACCTGCACGAACTTTGACCTTGAAGAATAGATGCAGACAATGTGATGACTGACCAATTATTGTAAACACAAACAGTATAACGCTCGTGCCCTTGAAGAGCATCCTCCTATATACCTTTACCTCCAATTGAGCCAGAACCCTTATACATGATGCAAGGAACGTGACACTATGACCTCGACCTAGATAACTATCTGTTAAATTTTAATATCCCTGCAGGTTGATTTCTAGGAATTAACACATGGTCTTGACTCGACACAAAAGGGCGTTACCCTCAAGGATCTCTCGCGCAAAATAAACTTTGACCTTGAAGCGGGGTGCGTTCAAGAATTGGTCCCCCCCACGTGACCTTGACGAACATACTTCGATGTTGTTGACCTGGAAGCGTGGGGCGCGTATGTGCACGTTAAAAATAAACTTTGACGTTGAACAATATACTTTGATGCAGTGTACAAGAGCTTCAATGACCTAGTATTTAGACGCAGCGAATGTGTACGTGATGACCTTGATCAAAAACACTCGTAGGAAAAGTATAGTAGAAAAGTGGATCAGGATTGAGAAGTCTAAGAATTGTAATAACTGAATTAACACCGTCACTAGACCAAGAATTGCTTGGTGCCCTTGAACATTTCAACATATGACCTTGAAGCGGGGCGCGTACGTACACGAACTTTGACCTTTAAGAGCATTCTCCTATGTATATATCTCCAATTGAGCCAGAACCCCTATATCTGATGCAGGGAACGTGTGAACTTGAAGCGGAGAACGTGTACGTGCACGGTATCCTTATTTGACCTTGAAGCGGGATGAGCGTACGTGCAAGTTAAGAATGACTTTGAAGGCAAGATGTTTCAATGACCTTGCAAAACCCATTGAACTTGGCGTGGGGAATTTGTAAGATGACCTTGGCCTTGAATAAGATGCAGGCGACGAGAGCGACCTTAACAACCAATCTAGTGACTTTTTCAAATATAGTTACTTTTCTAGTGGCAAAAGTGCGTTAGAAGTGGGGTGTGAGCGACCTTAAAGAGCATCCTCCTATATACCCCTAAGCGAGTCCCCCATACATGACCTTGAAGAATATGCAGGCAATGTGAGCGACCTTGGCAACGATATACTTCGATGCAGCTAATGTGATGACCTTAAGGCAGTGGTAAATGAAGTTTGAGTGACCTTGAAACCGCGTGACCTTGACAACTATGTACTTGGACGTAGGAAATGTGTACGATGACCTTGACTTACATAGCTATCTCTTTCACACTTATTGAAATTCCCTATCTATCTGTCTTTTTTACACATATAAATCCCTATGTGAGCCAGAAGTGAGATAGCTATACTTTGTTTTTGTTTAGGTGGAGTTTATTATTAGCCAGGAAAGCACAGTACCTAAACAAAATTTTTTGTTTTGTTATTGGGATGAGCAGTCAGCATGTATATAAACACTTAAAGTTTGCTTAATGTTTTCCATTAATGTGTTGACACTTGTGAAGGGTCTGTTTATTCTTTGCATGCTCTATTGAAACACCCTGGGGTGTGAAGGTCCTTATCCATATTTTTTAAATAGCAAGATGATCTTTCAATGGTCTCCTTGTTTACTAAAACTGATTAGTCCTACACCAGTGGTGTCCATAACGTCGATCGCGCAGCTACATTCAGTCGATCAACAAGATCATGAATTGAAATATCTATATGTACATCACAAAACAGATAAACAATTTTTTCGACGTTAACAGAGATTCAGCGCGCGAATCGCCCATATCTGAATGGCTTACACTCAAATGAGAACGAAACAGTTGATCAACGCAATACTATCGATCGCGTCGCGCCTACTTCAGTACTAATGCTGGCGGTTTGTCCCGCTCTGACCTCGCCCCGTTCGAAATGCGCTTCACACTTCTGATTGACAGTTCGAATTTAGTATCTGTATTAAAACTTAAATATTACTAAATAATTTTTTAATTTATATTTTCTTCATTGAAATAAAAGTTAGATAAGCAGGTAGGCAAATATGATAGCATTAACCACTAGATAAAAAAGTAGGCGAGTTTCAAAATGTAAAAAAAATTTAAGCCTATGAATTTTTTTTTGGTCGATGTTTGTAAGACATTTATATAAAATGTCTATCTTGGTCAAAAATTAGTGCACACCACTGTCCTATACCATATACCTTTTCCTAGGACCATGTATGAAAGTGATTCATAACACACAATTAACCATACTGTAAAAAATACTTTCACACACTAGTGCGTTTCACTTTTTCATTATACCCAACAAGAAAGTAAAAAACACGTGCGCCTTTTACTTTAACATTGCTTTTCTATAAGTTACCGTAGCAACTACCGGTTGTCATCGGCCTGACAGGGAGTTCGGTCACAATCAAAGTTACCACGCTTACTGCTATTCACATAAATAATATGAGCAAGCTGATAGCAGTGATTTCTAATTATTTGACTTTTATGATTTGACAAGTTCAAACATTCAGATAATCGTCTTTAAATTCATAATAATTACAAACTCCAGTATTTGTTAGAGCATGATTATGGTTTCTTAATAAAAACTTGAAATATTAGATTAAAGTATATTTTGTAATTGTTTAATTTGTGATCAATAAAATATGAATAAACAAAACTTATAATAAACATTAAGGAGACTTGCTTTAATGGTTGTAGGAAAAATAGTATATAGTAAGCTCATACGAAAGTGTCTGTCCTGCACTCACAGGAATCCCTCACGCTGCTGCCCTCACGTAAAAATTCCAGCTTGTGCGATATTTACCACGTTCGTTTTTTGATGTATTAAGTGCTTATCACATAGTTATGTAGAGCTCATTAAATACGAGAAAATATATCTTCTGTTGAGCACTCCAATGAAATAGATACAAATGCCAATTACAATACACCCTGTGTATATTATACCAAAGCGCATATTATATATTCTTTGATTATATTTAAAAATTAGTTAGAAATTATTAAATAAATACGTTTAATTATATAAAGAAAAAGGTACATCATTCTTAAATAATTTTACTACAAAACTATATCAGGAACCCAAAAATAATTGATCATTTAACATTATCACTGTTTACAATAATAAAAACCTAAATTACCTTATTTACAAAAATACTTATGCAATAAATATAAAAATATGTAATATTTTCAATAATACAAACACAACATTAATAACTACTTGACATATATTGTCAAAATAAGCGTCTTTTAATTTGTTAAAATTTAAAAATAAAATTGATCTATTTTACCTTGTAAGTTGTGGAGGGTTAAAAGTTGTACGACTATTTTGAATACAATTATTACATTTAATTGTTAACCAATCAAATTTATCACATAAAAATTTGGTGCAGTCTCATTCTGCTTACAATTAATTTAGAGTTAGGTATATGTTTTAAACATCAACCATACATTCGCTGTATAGTATATAACACATAAAAAAAAACACCTTATTTACTTGTACTTTCATTCGAGAATAAATAAAAATTGAAATATTAGACAAATTAGGTTTGTTCCAACACAAAGATGGTACACTTGATATGATTTATGATTACAGTTTATGGATTATGAATGGCTGTAATGGTTTATTATTTTCGTTGGAACAAACCTACGAAGAGAATCAAGTGTCCCAACACCTAAAAAATTATTTGCACTTCATCTCCATCAGATGTCTTCTGTTTTCTTATAATATTTGCTTTTTATAAACATGTTTATATACTATTATAGATATAAGAATATCTAGCATAAACTCTTATTTACACACAATTTATACACTTCTATTTGTAGCAAACCTAGTTTAGGTACACTCCAAACACTTAATCTACTTATCAGTCTCATATTCATAAGACTGTAAATACATGTATTCGGTAACTCTGTTAAACATCATATACTAACCTTATCACATGACGTTCTAGCACCAAATGTTACAAAAATGAAAGTCTTCTACCTAAGTCAAAGTGCCATTA
The DNA here is from genome assembly GCA_036346205.1 of Vesta saturnalis. Taxonomy (NCBI): domain Eukaryota; kingdom Metazoa; phylum Arthropoda; class Insecta; order Coleoptera; family Lampyridae; genus Vesta; species Vesta saturnalis. The sequence continues at coordinate 1,716,477 of JARFJB010000603.1, forward strand.
AAGCCTCTTAATTACTAATACTAATGGCATACTAAGTACTGAGCGATCTTCGTTCATAATAAGTAAATCAAGAATATAAATAAATAATAAAAATCAGCTTCCATCGCTCCCATTACTATTGCAATCCTCCAAGTCTATATTATGTCTAAAAGCAGGTACTGAGTGATGTTTTGGTAGTAAACTAGGTAAGTCATTAACACTTTGAATAATACAATCTGGACGACATTGATCATATTCATAAGCAGAACCTCTTAAAGGTACCCATACAGTTCCACCTAGTTTAGCATGTATTCCACCTAAAATATCAGTTTCTAATTTATCTCCCACCATCAAGCACTGTTGAGGTTTCACCCCTAAGAAATCGCAAGCTTTTTTAAATATTTTTTTATCGGGTTTTTCATAGTTTAAATCTCCAGATACTAATATAACATCAAAATAATCTCTTAAATGTAACATGTTAATTTTTTCCCACTGTGCATTTGACGGACCATTTGTTATTAAACCCAATAAATAAGTTTGATGCAGCTTATTAAGTAATAATTTTATTTCTGGAGTAAGTGCTAGGTAAGCATAACGTAACTGCAGCCACTTGCGATATATTTCCTCTAAAATTAAAATATAATTTAGTAAGAGTGTCAACTGATACATCAGATTGACAAGTGTCAAAAGTTTTATAAAATGATAAATTAAAATTCTTGTGTATATTATTACAAATGATATTAAAAATAATAACATTAAGCGGAGGTGAATTAGAAGTTGAAGTAGAACTTAGTGATAATATTCAGAAAGTAAAAGAAAAAATTGAGCAGTTAGAAGGAATACCACCAGTTCAGCAACGTTTAATTTATCAGGGAAAACAAATGAGTGATGATAAAACTGTCGAAAAATATAAGTTAACAGGTGGTACAAAACTACACTTAGTAGTTGCGTTAAGAGGAGGAATGTTACCTGCAAAATGACAATATCCGTCTCCCAAGGCTTGAACCCATAATAAATGTCTCCACTCATCTAGATCCATACTTGTATTTTCAGGACATTTTCTGAAGGCTTTCAAAAAGGTATTGCAGATTTGTGCAGCTGACAATATGGAATATCTTTGTTGTAAAATTTCTGATAACTAAAATAGAAAAAACTATATAAAAATAATTGGAGTAAAGTTTTTTGGGATGTAAAGAATTAACATGTTATCAGTTATAAAAGCTTTGTCAAGATTTGTAAACCTGTAAAAAAAATCAATAAACTATAACAGAAATTAAATACACAGGCAATTCCTGTTTGTTACGCCATGAAGTAAAATGTAGTAAATGTCGATTCTATATTAAGAAATTTATAAATAAAGTTTCACAGAAATAAAACGCAGTAAAAATTTTATTTGTATTTAAATATTTCCACTTTGGCAATTGTATAAATTTAAAAGATATAAATATTTCAATATTTCACACTTGAAATGCATTTTAGAACTGTATAAACTAAAATTGTTATTATCAAAAATACATCGCAATCAATTAGTACGTAGTTACAAAAGCTGTTGCTACTAACAAATGCTTTAACCTGTTATTGCTAACTTAATGAATAATTTAAAATTATCACAGATGAGATAAAGCAAATGTACATTAATAATCAAGAGGGCAAAGACTTTATTTCCAGTGTGCATTGAATTAATCCCCAAATAATTTCTTGCCTAACTCCATAAATCTATGATTTCTGCAGACTTTAAGTGCATCTGCCTTTTTTAGGACATCCATAACGTTAGCATCAGCGTCCACTAAATGGCACAGAAAATCCTCATAAGCAGATTTAATGTTCGGTTGCAAAGTACCAATTTTCACTTTTTTAAGTTTCTTAATTATGTCTTCGGCCCAACCACTTTCAATTGCGAATTCAGAAATCCACGGCACTACTGCTAAAACACTAGACATTGTTTGCATTCCTAAAAACCATAATTCCATAATTTCCATCCAATGTTCCTTATATGTTATTGAAACAACTAGTGCATTGGGATCATTCGATTCATCAATAATATATGCATCCCACAGGAAACGAATTGTAACCTGAATATACCGACATATAGAGAAATCATTTTGTTTAATACGTTTAGATAGTTGTTTTAATAAAAGTAATCCAAGAACTGCAAGATGACCATGTAAAACTAAATTTTCAGGTATACTCTTCAATTCGGATAAATTCTCAAAAATGAACTGCAGTAATTTATTGAATGATTCACTATCTTCAACTAATTTTGCTTCAAGAACTGTTATGTTCATAAAAATATTGCAAATACTGATCATAGCTGTACGAGCATCTTGCATTTCTTCTAAAATTTCAGGCGAAAGCTCTTCGGGTGGTTGATTTAATAGTTTTAAACGTTCGGATCTCGGAACTTTCGGTTTCTTTCTTTGTACTATACCCCAGTAAAATTCAAAACAGTCTAGTAAAACATCTTCCTGTTTAGTTTTTAGCATAATCTTTCTTGCTTCATCTTCAACAGTTAAATGACATAAAGCAGGTAACATAATGCGTAAAATATCCATTTGGCTTAATGGATTAGGAGGCGCATCCATGATAGTTCCAGCTTTCTCTGCAATTCTACGTTCACGACTTAGAGTGAAAGTTTCATTAGCTAAACTAAGCATGTAGGGTAACAGTTGGTAAACTTGGGTTCTCATTGCAGATGTTTCTTGAGCAAGCCAAGCTACAAGTACTCGTACCGAGGCACATACAAATACCTTTTCATCTGTTGCTAAATTATCCCTAATTTTATCATTCGAAATTTTAGTTAATAAGCTAATAACAGCGGAAAATGCACCCTTTAAGCCAGTATAAAGTGTCTGCTTCTCCTTTTGTTCTAAATCCAAAACATCGGTTGCAATGTAGTTGATCGACACTTCCAAAATGATGTAACAACTTGTCACTAGCATAGCTTGAGAATGTGCTTGCTTCAAGCTTTTTCCATCTAACTGCATTCGTACTTCGATTGCAGCTAATTGTATCAGTAGCAAGAAGAACTGTTTTGGTTTATCTTCATCTGATGTTGCCCATTCTGCTCCGAGCACACTAAGAATGGTTGAAGCTAAAATTAAAGCTGGATTTCGTTGATCTTTACTGATTTTACTTTGCAAAATATCAGTAAGTCCTTTATAAATACTTTGCGGCCATGTTTCTTCGATAGGAGTTGTTTTCGTGATCGCGTTTTTTGGTGCATTAAACAAAAGTGACTGCAAAATTTGACATAATTCAAATTTACGCTCATCATGATCTGTTTCAAAATCTAAAGCAATTTTATTGACTATAACATGAAATGATTTAGCATTATCACCCCATGCAGATGCTCCAAATCGGCCCACTAAAGTCACTAAAATATTAAGGGCTTCATCTGTCTGAAAACTTTGTTGAGCATAAATCTCTAACATTTTATTAACAGCACCTACATCATATAATGCTTGTTGTCCGGGATCATGCGCCGCAATTGCTTTTAGGCAACCATATGCTTCACCTACTATTATTAAATTATCATCATAATCAACTGCATCAGCTTGCTGAACAATATCGAGAAACACAGGTATATTCCCTAACATTTCTGGATGTGTTGCAAGTTCTGGTTCATTACAAAAGCAAGTCAAGACGGATAAAGCAACTGATTTGTATATAGAAGGTGGACAATCAACTGGTACATCTGATGTTAGTAATAACCTTTTAAGAAAATCAAATCCGATTGCTTCAAAAATAAGTTTTTTCGCATTTGTTTTACAATCCTTCGCTTTCACTAATTTGGTAACTAAAAAGAGACCGGTAAACTTTTCTGTATCTGTAGAAGCATTTTTTAATAACGCAACAACTTTTTTAACTGCTTCAGAAACTTCACCCATTGTTAAACACGCACTTTAGAAAGATGTTACTGAACTAAAAGGCGGGCGATGCGTGTGGAAAATTATATTTAACTCAACCAACACTTCGGATTCTAAATTCGGTAATTCTAAAGGTTTCCATTTCACAGGTTATTTTTAAACTTAAAAGTCATTGACTACACAAGAAAATGCGTGCATGTTTTAACAGCTGATGCTCCCAGGACCGTATTTTGAAAATTGAATTTATTGGTTTTACGTAAAAAAAACAGCTGAGTGTCCAGGAACGTATTCACAAAATTTATACAATGGAAATGTACAATGAATAAAAAATCTTACCTTATTGCAGGTAACCTTATCTGCTTTTCTTGTAGGGATTAATGTATTATCCAAGTCGAAGAAAATTGTAGAAATTGTAGAACTCTTTACTTGTGTTGCCATTTCTTTAGTAATGAATCGAAGCATATAGAGACAGCCTTGTGAAAATTGACTTATATCTTGGGAGTGATAACGTCATTGTAGTATTGCGTTAGGCAGGGACAGGCCCAGACGTTCTACCCCCACCCTTATGTCTACGTTACGTAGACCATAGACATTCATCGGATGTTAACCATTGTTGCACAATTTTAGATGTAATTTTATAAGAAATATTAATATTCTTATTGTCCAGTCAGATATATAATAAAATCTGCTTAATTAATTATTTATTAAAGGTGTTTATGATCTATCGTTATTTTATTGCAAAGGTAATACTGACTACTGGGATTTTCCACTAAATATATTAGATTGAACACTTCGTATGTGCGTGCAATAAATAATTAATTAAGTAAATAGTAGTTTTATTATTTCATGTCTTAATTAGTAGGTACTACGTATTTTGTTATGCATGATACTGCGTTTAAGTAATTAGGTAGGAAAATATTCTGAAAATAGATGAAACAGACTGTAATTGCAATAATCTAATGTAAATGTTTGGGAGATTCCTAGAACCTAAAACAATTTGAGCAGGAAGTAAGATGAGTGTACCTATGAATAGACGTAAAATAAAACTCAGCGTAGGAATTATTTTGTACAATTCCTATTTCGATTGCGCAAATCGATAGCTGTTTTGATAAAATATGCTGACCATAAAATATTTGTTTTGATTTAATTAAATTTATATAATTGATGTGTGCATATCTAAAGGAAAATAACCAAATTGGTGCTTGTAATAATAAATGTTTAGGAAAAGCGATGTGGTAATTTGCAAATGTTTTTTTCTGTTTACAAGAGGAATATTTAAATAAATTAATGTTCTGTAAATATAGGTAGAACCATTGAGTGTAGAACTTATGCACTAATAAGGCGCAAATTTATTATGCTTTCTGAAATAAGTAAATTACCTACTTAAGTTAATCAGGACATAAATATATTAATAGTTTTATCAGTAATACCATTCAAAACTACTTAAATACGTATAAACATTGAAAACGTGATACTATTTATTGTTCAAGGAACATCAATTAATGCCGTATTAGATATCCCGCATGTCTCCTAAAAGAGCTTTCCATAACGAATATCTAGAGTTCTTTTGTTTTCCAGATCGTTTATTAGTTTACTAGATTACTTACTTATTTAGAGCGTGTTTTTCTGCAGGCAGTTCAGGGATCTTCTCCCTCTTCAGCCGTGGGTATTTACGCTTTTTGTATGTTTTATTTTTTGGAATTGCTTGTGGTTTCAATTTTGGTGTACGTTTTTTGTGGCAAAAAAAAGTTTTGTATCATCATCTTTTGAGAATGGAGATAGGGGTTATCGAAGTAGGTAGGGTGTGTCATCTAAGATTTTGTCGAATTTTTCTAGTATGTCGTCTAGTAGTTGTGTCAGTAGTGCAGGGTGTGTTTGAGTTTTTTCTTAGGTTTTCTCAGGTTGTATAGGAGGTTTTGAGGATGTTATTGGTGGCGGGTGTTTCGCTGTGAACACTGAGGTGGGTGTATTTTTGTACAGTGTTAAGCCTGTCTGCGATAGATTGAATGTTTGCTGTTTCTATTGTCCTAACATTGGGATGCCTGTAGTGTAGTCTGTGTATGCTACGTAGTATATTTCGTTCGCAGGCGGCAATGGATTTTAGGTTATTGCGTTTGAGGGTTGTTACAGGCTAAATACTTACTAGAGCATCCAGCCCGTAAAGGCAATTTGTACCACGGAATAGCTCAGTGGTGTAGGCGGAGTTCTTACTGAATGTCATAGAAGGGCACTCGTCAAAACTCCAACAACGTCAAATTCGGGTAATAATTGTCAAATTGTTAAACACATTTATAGCGGGAACAAAAATAGACTACTCTACTACTAAAAATTCTACTCCAAAAATGTTTTTCGCTAAGTTCACCTAAGCTTCAACAAAATCCTAAGCTTCATATAAAAGCTGCAAAACGTGATAATAAAACCCAAAACTCATTAAACATTTCAATAAATTGAGCGCTAAAATTATTGGCACAAATACCCAAAATAACTGCTCAAAACGGTAATCAATTATACAATCTCAAACGAAAAATACGTCCAACAAAACTGAACAGACACGATCAAAAATTTATTAAACCGGAAAATTTAATAAACGCCAAAATCGGGATGTAATATCTAAATTAGAAGAAAATACACATCTTCGCCATAATAAACAACAAACTGTTTACCTGTCTGGTATCGGCGGGCACCAGCAAAGATGTCTACAGTCGGTATGTTGATTCCTATAAAAGTACCTCCAAAAATACTTTCTACTATTCGCAAAACCCTCGTATGCAAAATCAAACAGCTGTTCGCTCAATGACCGACTCACTACATGATTAAGTTACTTTGTATTCTAAAATTCCTTTTAAAGTGACCTATTACCAAAAAATAAAAATAAAATAGACGCTCCTTACGTTAAAGTTTATGGAAACTTCAATTATATCAACCACATCACTATGACTAATTATCTTTCAAATTATTATATTAAGGCTTGAATTACGTAATAAAGCAACAAAAAAATGGCCATCGTCAAGTTATGCAAATCTATAATTTCCGTAAAAGCAGTAAATCACTCAAATTGAATACCACACAAAACATCCAAACTTTTCAATTCTGAATTACGTAAATACTGCGGACGTTGTGCGAAAAGATTAAGGTTACAAATGCTTACAATAAAAAAAAAAAAAAATAACGCTCACTTAAGAAACACTATAAATATATTGAAATTTAATAAAAATTAAAATGCATAATTGGTGTTATGTCCGCAACACATTGAACATAATTTGTATCGTTAAATTTCTAATAATACATGTAAATTGAGTCTTGCAAGCTCAGATAACCCAAATTTATCTACCTTAAGCTTTTAAATAAATAACACAACAAAAAAATAAATCGTAACAATCATAATAATTTCATTGAACACATAAATTTGACAATCGGTAATATGTAATTTTAGCTAGCGAAATCAAAATAAAATACAGATAAACATTATCTGAATTGATATCTAAACGTTACTTAAATACAACAAAAGGTATGTTACTCATCTCAGTGAGTACAAACAAGCATTTTATTAAAATCACCCACGCATATAAATACGGGAAAATATGTTTACCTCACAATACACCAAAATAATCAATCGAATTTCCTTGTCTTTTGCATAACGACACGTCGATGGACCTTTTGATATTTAATCGACGAAACCAATGGCTCCTTTAACTGATCTCTTACGTACACTTCATTAACGGCAAATTTTAAACCAAAAACCATGATCTGCGATCAGTTCTTCATCTGGCTGACGATAATGTATATATATATATATATATATATATATATATATATATATATATATATAACTTTATTTACTTAAAACTTATTAAAGCCAGACTATATACAGTAAATTTGTTCTTTATTATAACCAGCTATGTACTCGAAACTCACATTATAACGAGAATCTCTTTACAAATAATCCGCTAGAATGGCGATATTCATCCAAAAGAAACGAGGTTCGCACTACCAGTAAACACAACCACATTCTTTGAACTCGAAACTGTCAATCACTGATAACGGTACACGATACGATATTATTTTATAGAGATGGGTGAGTCTAAACACTATCCCCCATGAAAGGTTAATGGGGAAGCTAAAGCTATCCCAACGAAAGCTCTTTCACCACGGTACAGACGTAAGAAGATTCCATCTACCACCAGCACACCTATTTCGGATACGCGGCTGTGCCGCGATAACGGTGGTCTACATCGTTGCCTCTCCATCCCTAGACTGCCCGTAAAACCACCAATGTCCTCTTACCTCACGATCCCGAGCGCCACCCGCGGTTATCCAAAACCATGCAAGCTATAAGTTTCACGCGATTAAAATATGCTGCTTCCAAGAACTGGTAAGCCCACACGTTAATTAAAACGGAGCCTAGTTGAGCAACCAAACTTTACGAACTTAATAAACAACACAATTAATCAGAACGATGCGGCAAACTTTTAAAAAGAATTGCGACACCATCTTAACTACGCGTATAAACGCAAATTTATATCCACATTTTATACTTCTCAGATCACTGTAACAGATTGAAGAAAGAAATGAAGTCACTAACTAAGGTATGAGAGGAGTTACACGAAGTGAATTGCAATGTTTAGAGCTAGTGTTTTGTGTAGTAGTCCGGCGTGCCAGGCTTTGTCGAAGGCCTGCTTGATATCGAGAAATACTGTTTTGGGAAACTAGTGGTTCCTAACATGAGCGATTGGATCTTAAGCCGAATTAGGCTGAAGTTGGCCCCGAGACAGTATCTTAGTCTTCTGGGCATGATTGCTTCTAAACATTTTTCCCATGCAGCTTAGTAGTGATGTTGGTCTGTATGGTACGGGTTGTGAGGGTTCGGAAGTGGTTTAACCTTCATAACGATGGAAGCGGATTTCCATGTCACTGGGAAATATGAAAGTGACAGCCGTTGGTTGAATATTTGGGTTAATTGTGTGATGGCGTTTGGTGACAAGTTCCGTAATATGAGTCTGTTGAGGCCGCCTTGTCCGGGGGGTGAGTTACTGCCTTTGCGGAGTACGCCTAGTACTGTATCTTCGAATATCAGAGTCGTACCAAAGTGCTCCAGGGCAAATAGTGTACCACGTTTTTATCGTATTCATCATTTTAATCGGTTGATGGTGAATGTGGAACTAATGGAAACCGCTACGGAAATTTCAAGTACAAAAAATACGTAAATGTACTGTGATTAATCTTTAAAAAAACAATCAATACTAACTGGTAGATGTAGGCCTCCCCGATTTGAAATAAAGGTAACGTTTAGTGAACCTCTGGGGCAAACCCCAAAAATGGTTTAATAGTTCTTGCTCGACCAAAATATTTTCGAAGTAAATTCACCTTTCGTTGGAATTTTCTGATAGAGAGTGGACATTTTTGACGAAAGAATTTTATTTGTAGTATTAGAAGCATGAACACCACTATAAGTTCAATGAACTAATATCTGCAAGAAAACAAATTTCACATTCTTGTATTATCAGTAACAGAGAAGAGTTCTTCTACATCACTATTGACTTGTGAACTACAGATCTGCAGTAATACTATCTCAAAGAAAATCCTTCCGCACCTACTCAATCAAGAAGATAAACCAGCCAGAAGCAGAAATTGCAATTGTATTCTAATCGGCTTTAACTTCCATAACATTGACTGATTGAAATAGCCAAACAGGAATAACAATTAGGTAGGCTTGAGAACCTAGTGTCATCACAGTTGCTCGGTCACACAGTTTGTGGAAAAATCAAGTGTTCCTGATCGGCCTGTAAACTTTGCTAGTTTTCTATATTTAGGTTTGGTGACAAATCTGTGATATTACGACTACTACCACGTGAATCAGACCACAAGCATATAGCAACATCTTTTCAAATACGTCAAATCGTAGACTTGTGTATGCTTGCAGACATGGATGCATATACCACTAACTGTATCAAAAGCACTGCCAGCAATAAACCAAGACTCGATAAAACCCACACAAAAGCAGTCCAAATAAAGGAGTTAGCAATAGCTTTGTCGAACAAAGAAATATGTGCACATAAGTAATAGATCAGCACAATAAGAGGTTTAATAAAGAACCAGAGATAAGCTACTTACTTGTTCAAACGGATCAAAGTTTTTGGTTGATCGCAAAGGACGTGGGCATGGGTTTCTCTAGATCAACGATTCTATAATCTACTCAGGGCCTCAAAGGGAAACCCCATCACATACACCATGCCTACTTCAACAATACCAGAAATAGTTCTTTATCAGTCGTAATTAGTGAAAATCTTAAAAGATTTAGAGACAACTGAGTACTCTCCAGTTTTTCTATCTTTCGGCGAAAATCTCTAGTTTCTTGGATCAAGAATTTTGTTATTAACCGCTGTATTCAGGCTGCAGTTAACAGGCATCTATCGGAAAATGTGTTATCAGAGCTGCAGCCGTTGGGGATGTGAAACGATTAACAACACGTTTTTTTTTTAGTTTGTGTTAATGATTTGTTAAATTCCTTTTCCCATGTAGGGTTTTAGCTTTATATGCGAGACAGCGTAATCATTTATTCATTTTGATCAAAGAACTGCCGATTCTCTGCATCAAAATTAAATTAACGACGATTTGAATAACGATGTAAATGGGGAAAATGTAGGCTACTTCACTTCAATGCAAGGAAAATGCAAGTTGCAGTGTTTTTCGAAGAACGTTAACGAGGCTAGATCTGTCTTCCAATAAGCGCTAACAATTGCTTCGTCTATCTCTTTGTCGAGAGTAAAATAACAAAAATACCTTTAGTAGCTCGATGAACACTTTAAAAACAATAAAAACTAATAACCCTTTATAAAGCGCAAGTTCATTCAACATTTGAATAGGTACTGCCCCTTAGTTGAAGTTTCAGGACCGATTACGCAATGGCAAACCCGCATTAATATAATTAATAGATTGGTGTAATCTGCATATGTTTACACCAATCATAATCTGTTAGTAAAATAACTATGGCTTGTCCAGTGGCGTACTGAGGCGTGTTCCATGTGTTCCGCGGAACACGGACCCGGGTTTCAAAAGGGCCCGGTGACCCCTGAATAAAACCAACCAGTAAAAGGGTTTTTACAAAATATTTGCTATGAGAAGTACTTACTATAAAATTGAATGTTTATGGCCTTTATGGTAATGGCATGACAGTAGAAGGCAGGCCACCATCTTGGATTTTGACGTCACAAGCCCCGCCCCCTGGGACACCTTTCCTTAATTTTCTAGTTTTACAATGTGAGTTTTGTAATAGGATTTATTATAAAGAGGTTGCAAAATTGTCCTCTCTTATACAAACTGTGTTTTAATAAAGCACAAAGACATGAAAAGATAATGACAAGTGTTTTATAATAAAAGATTTTATTTAATTAATTTAACCAGTTAACATGTGCCTAGATTATTTTTATTTTATAGAAGCGGTCGGCCTTGGATTTTTTTTTTAAGTTTACATGTATCATGTACGTAAAATTTCGCGACGCGAGGATTTCGGTGAAGGCTGTTTCGGCGATCCCACTCCAACCCTTCCCGATCATAACCGAGATTATAAGACAGGTGTAGTCTGTCGCAACTTGTTCTCGGGTCTTTGCCCTTGTCGTGATCGCAACTTGTTCATAGGCCTTCGTGTATTGTCGTGGTACCCTTGCCGGAACATGTGAATGTGTATTATAATAATAAGAAGCCTAATGCTAACTTGTAAGACAGGTGTAGGGCTGCGCGACTTGCTCTCGGGGCTTTGTACCTTGTCGTGACTCCAATGGCGGAAAATTTGAATTTGCATTTGTATTTAAGTCTCTGCAGGTTATGGCTGGAAATATGAATCTATATTATAATAAGGGAGTATAATGCTAACTTGTAAGACAAATGTAGGGCTTTGCAACTTACTCTCAGGCCCTCGCCCCTCCACCAAAAATTTGAATTTGTTTGTAACGCCATCTATGAGGGGAAATCTGAACTTGTATTATAATAATAAGGAGGCCTAATGCTAACTCATGTTTATAAATCTAAACTCCTTTTTTATGGCTGAGGTATTTTCTCCTAAGACGGCTGCTTGCGCACAAGACCTAAGGCCAGCAGCATTCTCGTTTCTCGTGTGTTTCGCTCTTTAAAGTGTAACTGTCATCGAGTGAGCACTATTATAATGTATTTTCCTGTTTATGAGCCAACATCAGCGTTCATTTGAGATTTTACTGACTTGTTAATAAACTATTACAACATAACCGTTCAAGATGATGATGGAAACGATGACGTGGATGAGCTGAACGTATCTCACATCCAAGGTGATGGTGATGATTCACAGAAGAGGAAGAAGAGCGATGAGGTAGAGGAGAAGGACGAATCTCAAAACCATGATGAGGATAGCGACGAATCACGGTTCAACAAGAAGAAGAAGAAGACCGATAAAGGATGCGATTAAACAAAAATGATGTATTGTTGTTTATAATAATAATAATAATATATTTTCAAACCCTAAGCTTTCCTTCAATTTTGTTAATAAACTTGTTTTTCCTCACGGTGTTTGAACCTGCACTAACAATGCTGCAGTTAATGCGAAAGTGCGGTTAGATGGGTAGCTACAATAAGTGTGAGATTGGCTTTTTTTGCACTCTGTGCGTTCAATCATACTGCTATTTTTTGAATTGTGAGCTGATTTTGTATGATTAAGTTAAATCAGTTTGGAATTTAATTGATTTGATTAATTTGATTTGAATAATTGATTTGTGTGTTTGAAAAAGAGACAAGGGAGAGACGAACACGACCAACCCCTATTACAGAAAACATTCATTAGCCTTTACACCACTATATTGCACCACAAACAACCCTAATTAGTCCTAGAAATATAACGCTAGATGGTGGCACCTTTATTACAGAAGATATTCATTAGGCCATACACAACTAGATGACGATACAAATTCAAATTTCCAACAAGCGCCACGACAGGAGGGCGCAGTCCTTAACACAGGTTCCTATGTTTTGTCTTATAAGCTAGCAATAGGTCCCTTATTAGAATACAAATTCAAATTTCTCGCAATAAGTAATCAGAATGTAAACACTTAAATACAAATCCAAATTCAAGTATCCCGCCAAGGGTCCAGGGGCTAAGACCCGAAAGTAAGTAAGTTGCAAAGCCCTACGTCTCTCTCATAAGTTAGCATTAGGCCTCCTTATTATTATAATACAAGTTCAGATTTCCCCTCATAGATGGCGTTTCAAACAAATTCAAATTTTTGGTCGAGGGGCGAGGGCCTGAAAGTAAGGTTCTAATCCCTACATCTGTCTTATAAGTTAGCATTATACCCCTTGTTATAATACAGATTCATATTTCCAGCCATAACAAATTCAAATGTTCCGCCATTGGGGACACGACAAGGGACAAAGCCCCGACAGCAAGTTGCGCAGCCCTACACCTGTCTTACAAGTTAGCATTAGGCTTCTTATTATTATAATACAAATTCAAATTTTCCAGAAAGGGTACCACGACAATACACGAAGTCCTATGAACAAGTTGCGACACCCTACACCTGTCTTACAATCTCGGTTATGCTCGGGGAGGGTTGGAGTGGGATCGCCGAAACAGCCTTCGCCGAAATCCTCGTATACGTTTTTTTACGTATATGATACATGTTAACTTAAAAAATATCCAACGCCAACCGCTTCTAGAAAATAAAAATAATCTTGACACATGTTAACAGGTTAAATTAATTAAATAAAATCTTTTATTATAAAACACTTGTCATTATCTTTACATGTATTTGTGCTTTATTAGAACACAATTTTTATAAAATAAAAATAAAAATCTATTACAAAACACATTGTAAAACTAGAAAATGTTAATTGATTGCGTACTTAATTAGCTACTTGTTTATTCAAAGCAATTTGTATGTACATATACAATATAAAAACACAATTTGAAGGCTGTTTAAGACACTTAGGAGATCTTTGTTTGTACACAATATATAAAAAAAATGAAGAAGGTTGGATTTTACACGATCAAAGTGAAAATAATTTTCTTTAAAGCATGTTATCGTGTTTTTTTTATTTTGAATGTAAATTTATAAGTACAATATAAATGCTAAATACGAGTTGAAGTAATCAGGTTTTATGTATTAGTTTCTAAATTAGTTAGTAAGGGAAAGCAATAGCCAGTTTATATCCAGCCATTCATAAGTAGAAAACGTGTTTAGTGAGCTGTATAAAAATATTTCAGTTCAACATATGGTTATAAGTTGAAAGAAAAAACACATCTGAAGGTATGCGTATTGTTTCTTAATATATGTTTTACTTGCTATTGCTAACAAAAATGTCGATGAAGATTTTTAAAAATGTATTATTGTTCTTATAGGATAACGTCATAAAATCATATCTACAATAGCTGGTACGTATTCGTGGATTTTAAACTTGTAGTTATTGTTAATTCGCGTATAATAATAAACCATTAAAACCTTTTGCCCTTTATTTCCATTACATCAATTTGATATTCTTAAAAACATGTTAATTTAATTTAACTCTATAGGTAAGTAATTATTACTTTGCAGTCCTTTTAATGAGGTTTTTATAACTGTTAATGAACACGTTTCTATGAAATAATTTTGTGTGTATGTAATTGAACATGCAAATAAATCAGACATAATTTTCCGAATGTATAGGTGGTGACTATTTAAAAAGAGAATCTGCCTCTATTAAAAGCATCATTGCATTAGGGTAGAAATTATTTATTATTTCACGTCATATTTAATTTAGACTATAATGCATTCAGTTTTGAACTGTAAGCTGGTTTCCGCAAACTGTAAGATATAATTTATTGATTTTGGTTGATTGATTGAGATTGATCTGATTGATTTGATGGAGCATGATTTGTTTGAGATTGATTGATTAATTAATTAATTGATTTGTTTGTGTGTGAGAAAGAGCCGAAAGAGAGAGAGGGACAGAGAGAAACGGATACACGAGAGCGAGAAAGAGAGAGGTGTGCATGATAAACTTCTATTACAGAAAATGTTCATTAGTCTATACGCCACTAGATGGTGCTAAAAATTAATTTTTACTCAAAGAGGGCCGGGGCCCAGACCCTGATACAAGTCCTGTCTTACAAGGCTAGGGCCACCTTATTAGAATACAAATTTTTTATGATGGGAGGCGAAGACCTACAACTGTAAGATTAGGTTAGAACCCACATACGATTGCACCAAGGGGGCCACGATAGGGGCCAAGGCCCAAGAGTTAGTTTCTGCACCGATATATAACGTTAGGGCCTCGTACCATTTCCAACCAGGGGCCGCGAGAGGCGGCAAAGACCTACAACTGTAGGATTAGGTTAGAACCCACATACAATTGCATTAAGATGGCCACGATAGGGGCCAATGCCCAAGAGCTAGTTTCTGCACTT
Source organism: Vesta saturnalis (assembly GCA_036346205.1). NCBI lineage: Eukaryota > Metazoa > Arthropoda > Insecta > Coleoptera > Lampyridae > Vesta > Vesta saturnalis. Next base: position 1,731,726 of record JARFJB010000603.1, read on the forward strand.
ATATATAAGGTTAGGGCCCCATATCATTTCCAACCAGGGAACGCGACAGGGGGCGAAGGCCCAAGAGCAAGTTTTGAAGATCTACACATGTCTTACAAGTTAGCATTAGGGCCCCTTATTAGAATACAAATTCAAATTCCCCACCATAACCAATCAGAATGCAGAGATTTAGTCCTCTAATCAGAGCACAGCGGCTGAGTGGCGGGGCTAAGGACCAATCAGAAGCCAGAGAGGCGGGTGCACGCACGACCAATCAGTTAGAAGGTGGGGCGAGGCCTAGTTTTAATCCCTCCAATAGAACACTGCATGCACACGCAATTGACTAACCTCCAGGGGTATACAGCCAAAAACGCTCTTAATATTGCCAAATTAGGGGCTCAACTCCGCCCAAGGGTTGAAAAAGGTCCCCGAAAAAAATCCGACCCTACCCTTTAAATATACGCCGCCCACGTGGGCGAGTACAAAAAGTTGGGGGGAAGGTGTTCCAGGGGGCGGGACTTGTGACGTCAAAATCCAAGATAGCAGCCTTCCTTCTACTCACGACCGCGACGTCGTCTTTATGAATTTTAGGGGTCACTACTATTTCCCGTCTAGTGTGCAAATTGTACAGTGTAGCTTATTTTAAACGAACATTAGGTTTTTATAATTCTTGTAAATATGTATACCCTTTTTCTAACAAATGAAAAACAATTTTTACTTACAGAGAGAAGCATAATAATATGCCTACAAATGCCTGCCTTGTAAATAAAAGTTGTTTTGCTTTTGTTAGATAAAGGGTATTTTCAAGAATTACACACAAGCCGATTGTGGGAACTACATTCATAAAACCAAATGTTCGTTTAATGCAAAATTATCCTTATTCTCATTTAAAGGTAAAAAAATAAGAAATCCACAACTTATTTAAGTCCTAAAATTCAAATCGAAATTGTAGGATTTTTTCCCTACACGAAGTACCATGAGATTTTGAAAACACTTTCTTTATTAACACAACTGAACTTCAATACAAAACTACGCAAACATTACACAATATCCGAATATTTCTTCAACACCCTCCCCCTGCAGCAAAAGGAAGGCTTCAGGTGGTTAAAAACAAAAGAGAGTAAAACAAATAGAGCGACGGAAAACAAATCTATCGAAAATAACATTTAATAAAACGATTAAGACTGTCGACAGACCATCTCTTCCAAAAAATGTGTTGTATTTTGGAACATTGTTGCCAAAATGTAAGTCTATTGTCAGGAATATGTGTAACAGATTTATTGGGAAAGGCTGTTAAAGCAGTACCTATCAGAAAATGACCAGGAGTCTGAGAATTGAAATCGGAAGGATCATTAAGGAGAGCGCAGAGAGGTCTCGAATTTAGAATTGCTTCTATTTGGGTTAACATTGAAGAAAATTCTTCAAACGTGAATTGAGAATTACCAATGAGGCGATACATGTGATGTTTCGTACTTTTAATTACTGATTCCCAGAGACCACCCCAATGCGGAGACCTGGGTGATATAAATTTCCACTGGATCTCATTAGAAGAAAGAAGAAAGATAGAGTCATAATTTGAAGAATTTTTAAAACAGTCATACTAATCTCTAAAATACTTTTTAGAACCAATACAACTTGTAGCGTTATCAGTATTAATTACTTGGGAGTTTCCTCTCCGTGAAACAAAACGTTTAAGTGTCATAAGAAAAGCTTCGGATGATACATTAGATACGAGTTGTATATGTATGTCTTTGGTTACCATACAAATAAAAAGAGCAACATAACATTCATTTTTGAATTGGAGCTTTATAACTTTATAATTAACGGATCTCCAAAATCAATTCCGCATTTTTCAAAAGGCCGCAAAATTTGAATTCTGTTTTTTGGCAAGTCTGACATTATTTGTTTAGACACCGTGGAGTTGAATCGAAAACAAAGTATGCAATTTCTGATGAGGCGTTTCAACTGACGAAGGCCATTAAGAGGCCAATATCTCAATCGAAAATTAAAAAGAGTATTTTGAGGACCTGCATGCCCTAACCGTTTGTGTTCGTGAAGTAACATAAGATTAACTATATATTTATTTGGTGGCAAAAGAACAGGATGCTTTTCTTCATAACTAATATCAGCGTTTTATAATCTACCACATACGCGAATTAAATCATCAGGTCCAATGAACATAAAAACGACATTTTGAGTTAAATGCTACTTGTTTGGGACGAATGACATGAACAATGGATCATTAAAAAACCGTTACCAGGAACTATCCTGGTTAGTAAAACGGCGTTACATCTTATAATAAATATGCAAGTTCCAATCGTTTAACAGTAAAGGATTGAAGCTCTCTTATATAATTAATTCTATAGTTAGACATTTTCTAATTGGGATGCATACAGTATGTATACTTGAAGTTGCTTCTATTGAAAAGAAACAAACTACTTCAAAAATAATTTTGGAATGTTTCAGAAAAGCGCAAATTTTAAACGCCTTTCTAACATTCACCAGACTGTTAAATTCTCATGAACGCACTCATTATTAAAATGGTAACTAATAATTTACGGAACTTGACCCATTCCTTTTATTAAGATGAAGCGAGAATATGTCAAAAGGACTTTAAAAATTAGGATGATTTCAACAGTCTGCTCCGTGTTTTAAAATGATAGGTCGTTATTCTGGAAAAAGAATCTTGACACATTCCAAAATTATGCCTCCAAAATGATTTTGGGATAATTTTAAGCATCACCCCTAACATACAAGTATGTCAAAATAATTCCAGACGTCCCTCAAAAAGAACCTTAGATGTTGGAGCCACATTCTTCCAAAAGAACCTTAGCTGCTGGGGCAATTCCAAGAATCAAGTTAGGACCTTAGATGTTTGTGCCATTTTAAGAATCGGCCAAGGAGGATGAAAATGGAAGTTAAAATAGAAGAAAGTGGGTTAAAACGTGAAAAAAGGGAGCAGAATAGGAAGATAAGAGAAAAAAAGTGACTAAAGTGGATGGAAACAGGAAAAAAGAGAATAAAAACTGACTACATTGAAAAACATGTGAAAAAAGCAGAAGAAAATAGGGTAGGAACATAGGAATGAATGGAGTATCTAATTTAAGGGTTGTGGTGATCGTATTTTACTTGCTGGCGCCAAACGTCCTAGCGCCTACACATCCTGGCACCGAAAAGGCACAGTAGACGATCGACGCCAAACATCGCATACTGTGTTTATTGTGCGACCTCCAAAGTTAATAAAACCACAATATTTTTCTTATGTTATATTTTTTTACGAAGAGCTTGATATTAAGAAGCAAATGTGTTTCTTTTCTAAATATTTTTATTCATGTTTTAATGTTTGTAAAGTTTCTTAATACCACGTTCAGAATCAACTGTGGAGTACCGCTTAGACAGAGCTCTAGGAAATTACTGAAACGCTTTCCCATTGTTGTAGGCTTTTGGCGAGAAACGATGTTAGTGTAAATTTCTGAACCGGGTGGTGGGGAAAAAAACGAGGTAAGCGGCAGTATCTCAGGACCTGTCAATAATGGGAAAACGTTTTTTAATATGAATGTGGGCATGGAAAATGCTGGAAATTATTGTGAAGTTCCGTATTTCACCGCTAGGGGACGCAGTTAAAAATTAAATAATAAAATTCTGAATTTCTCCCATTTTTTCCCACTCTTCAATAATATCGGTCACGATGTGTGTGTGTGTGTGTGTGTGTGTGTGTGTATGTGTGTGTGTGCGGGTGCGGGTGTGGGTGAGGGTGCGCGTGCGCGTGCGTGTGCGCGCGTGTGTGTGTGTGTGGGTGTGTGGGGGTGCGTGTGTGGGTGCGTGCGTGCGTGCGTACGTGCGTGCGTGTGTGTGTGAGCGCGTGCCCGCGTGCGTGTGTGCTTGCGTACATGCGTCCCTGGGTGCATGTGTAATTTGGCGGCAAAAAAATTCCTGGAATTTTTTCAATATCTGAATAACGTTTAATTTTATAAGGAAATGTGAAGACATATTATTTAAAGAATTTCACGTAACTTTCCTTTATAAAGTATTTTAATACGATACCAAAATGCATTAAAAATAATTAAATAAAATTGATATTTTACATATTTTTATAAAAGCGGGCGGCTTTGGAATTTCTTTTTAAGTTAACATCAACAATTCTATTAAGCTATATCTGACATGAAGTTTTAAACGTCCATCTGACATAGCTTATTGATTTTGTTTTTACAATGTTGCCTAATTTCGTTATGAATGTATTAAAAAAGATGTCATGTTCAATGCACATTTTTGGTATAACTCGTAATTTGGCGTGAAACATATTCCTAAGGTGGAATTTAAGTGTTTGTCCAAATTTTTTCAATCTCGGAATTACGATCAACTTTATAGGAAAATGTATAAACTTATTTTTTAAAGATAATTTAACTTTAACTTTTCCGTATGAAGTTTCTTAGTAGAAAGCCAAATAAATCTAAAAATTAATTCAATAAGATTGACTGTATTATCAATATTTTCATAGAATTTGAATTTTGTTTTCAAGTTATTACTATGTCGTTTAACGTCTACCTGACATGACGTTTTAAGCATCCATCGGACATAAATTATTGTTTTTGTTTTTACAATGTTGCCTATTTTCGTTATTAACGTAGTAGAAAAGACTGTTATAATGGTATACGGGTGGATCTTGTTCCTTTATTTTGGTTGCCAATGCAGTGGAAGGTAAATGTCTTTTTCTGTCTTTATGTATATAGAAGTGATGTAAATTCTAAATATAATGAAATTACAGTCAAATAACTTTTATTAATGGAATGTGAGCCTGCAATATCGGAAGGATTCAGACATAGAGCAACTTGACCAATATTAAATTATAATAAGTTTTTGTTATGAACGAATAAGTTCAAAAGTCCTCATTCGTTCGTAACAAAAACTTATAATAATTCTATAGTGGGTTACATTCTGGTATGTTCTATGTAGGGTGGTGTTGGTATTCCATTCTCCTTAAGACATACCTCGAAATCACTGTTCCCAGCTTGACGTTATTCATAAATTCCAAATATTCCTAGATTGGTATAATTTTGAAAGTGAAAGTTAGCCAGAGTAGATAATTAGTTTGTTAGAAATTTCCCAGCAGAGCTAGACAATGCGTCAAATCTGTGATGCTTATGAATGCTTTGGTTGATACAAAGAAGAATTTTTAACCTTTTTCCAAAATGAAAATTTATAAGAGTAAGTAAAATGATAGAAACGCTGTAGCTGATAAACGTACATCAGAGTGCCTTCTTTTGAATGCAATTGTGTATATTGAAACTGTTTAGCGTTTTGTAAATACAGTTTTGCAATTCAGTCTAAAATTTTCATGAATACGATAAACTTAATATCTAAAATTAGCTGTTGGAACACATACGTATATGCATTTATAAAATAAATATTTATTATGATTATTTAACAGTAATTCTGATTGCAATTGTGTGCAGCAATATTAAATATTTAAATTTCCAACTTCTTTCCTACCCCAAAATGGCGCGGTCATAAAACTCCCTTATATATACACTAGTCTTCATAACTAAGTGAAAAAGCCACTGAGTAGAAGAAAACATGAAAAATGACAATTAAATCTAACCATATCAAATGTTCTCTTTTATTTTATGACATACATATGTTTAGAATATTTTGACAACACAAAGGTGCACATAAAATGGTGGATTCCGTGGCAAATACCTGTAAACTGTTTTATTGACATGTTCTCTCCTTATTCGTAGAAGACATATTATTCAGTATTGCAAGCATTTTCCGCCTATCTTAAGTAAAAAAGAGTTGTTGACAGATTATACTTAGGGTTACATTATACGTGATGGAAGGCGCCATTTATGCAACCCTTTGCCATGTTCCATATAAGTGTTGTGCCATACTGTCAACTTGATAAATTACGTTGAGTGTTTATCTATCATTAATCGTAATATGCTTGTAAGTAGATTTAAAAACATTTAAGTATTATGTTGCGACATGTAGGTACTTTAAGTACAGTTTTTTATTTGCATTAATTCAAATATGAGCTAAATGCTTACCCACTATATACATTAAATCACCAATTACAGCAAAGAATTTCTAGTTATAGGTGCCTACATTATGTTCCTTTGTCGCCGCCCTTTTTCACACTTCCGTCGCATGATTTTGTTGAATATGTTTGCTCATTATAAATATAATTTCTGAAAGTTAACTGCTACGATAAAGTAGAACAAATAGAATATAACAATAAAAAGAGTCACAAGAATACTTTGAATTTGATAAATTAGTTTGTGTATATACTATGTATATACTAAATAAGTAATTGTGATATGCATAAAAATCGATACAAAATTAAGTACGTTGCAATAAATAGATACAAATATTGAAACTTATCTAGTTTATTATTTCAATTAACTAACAGAGGAGTAAATTAAATACAAAAGTATCTAAGTTCGGAAAAGGGAATGTGTTTCATTTCCTCCTCAAGGAGTATTGCAGACACTTGGTCTTTCTAAGCTCCTTCAGTCACAGTGATAGATTTCCACCGTACATACATACATTAAGTGTGTTTACTTGCTGGAAATAAGGAAAAGTGCGATCAGAATAAGATCGGAAGGAACTGAGTTAAGGTTCTTATGGAGAAGTTACTACCTGATCATTCGCCTAAATAGCCGTACATGATGTGCGTATATGTAATGATCATCCCGTTACGCGTGTATGAGGGAACACTCCTAAAAACCTCATACAGAATAGATGGTAACGGGAATCAAACCCATTACCTTCCAAATGCTGAGCAGATCGAATCAATCGAATCAATCGAATCAGTCGAACCAATCGAATCAATCGAATCAATCGAATCAATCGAATCAATCGAATCAATCGAATCAATCGAATCAATCGAATCAATCGAATCAATCGAATCAATCGAATCAACCGAATCAATCGAATCAATCGAATCAATCGAATCAATCGAATCAATCGAATCAATCGAATCAATCGAATCAATCGAATCAATCGAATCAATCGAATCAATCGAATCAATCGAATCAATCGAATCAATCGAATCAATCGAATCAACCGAATCAACCGAATCAATCGAACCAATCGAATCAATCGAATCAATCGAATCAATCGAATCAATCGAATCAATCGAATCAATCGAATCAATCGAATCAATCGAATCAATCGAATCAATCGAATCAATCGAATCAATCGAATCAATCGAATCAATCGAATCAATCGAATCAATCAAATCAATCGAATCAATCGAATCAATCGAATCAATCGAACCCATCGAATTAATCGAATCAATCGAATCAATCAAATCAATCAAATCAATCGAACCAAACGAATCAATCGAATGAATCGAATCAATCGAATCAATCGAATGAATCGAATCAATCGAATCAATCGAATCAATCGAATCAATCGAATCAACCGAATCAATCGAATCAATCGAATCAATCGAATCAATCGAATCAACCGAATCAATCGAATCAATCGAATCCATCGAATTAATCGAATCAATCGAAACAATCGAATCAATGGAATCAATCGAATCAATCGAATCAATCGAATCAATTGAATCAATCGAATCAATCGAATCAATCGAATCAATCGAATCAATCGAATCAATCGAATCAATCGAATCAATCGAATCAATCGAATCAATCGAATCAATCGAATCAATCGAATCAATCGAATCAATCGAATCAATCGAATCAATCGAATCAATCGAATCAATCGAATCAATCAAACCAGTCGAGTCATTCGAGTCAGTCGAATCAGTCGAGTCAGTCGGGTCAGTCGAGTCACGCGAGTCAATCGAGTCGATAGAGTCGATCGAACCGGACGAATCGATCGAAACGATCCAATCGATCGAATAGATCGGATCGACCGAATGGATCGAGTGGGTCGAGTCGGTCGAGACGATCGAGTAGGTCGAGTCGGTCGAGTTGGTTGAGTAGGTGGAGCTGGTCGAGTCGGTCGAGTCAGTCGAGTTGGTCAAATCGATCGAAGCGATTGAATCGATCAGATCGATTGGATCGGCTCGACCGGTTCAATCTGTTCGATCGGTACGATGGGTTCGATTGGTTCGAAATGATCGAATGATTCTCATTTAGGTCAATCTAAATCAGAAAAATCTCAATCAAATCAATCAATCAAATTATAACCCACACGTAAAACCATTCCACAAAATACAAGTTTGGTTTAAGTTACAGCTGGCGAAACCAACTTTCAACAAAATACAGCTGCAAAACACGACACACACACACACACACACACACACACATACACACACGCACACACGCACACACACACAGCACACACACCACGCACCACGCGCACACCGCACACGCGCACGCACGCACGCGCCACGCACGCACACGCGCACGCGCACACGCACGCGCACACGCACGCGCACACGCACGCACGCAACGCGCACACGCGCACACGCACGCGCACACGCACGCGCACACGCACGCGCACACGCAGCGCGCACACGCACCGCACACGACACGCGCACGCGCACGCCACGCGCACACGACGCACACGCACGCGCACACGCGCCACGACACGCACCACGCCACGCGACCGCACGCACGCACACGCAACGCCACGCACACACGCACACACGCACACACGCACACACGCACACACGCACACGCACGCACACGCACACCACGCACACGCACACAGCACCACACGCACACACGCACACACGCACACGCACACGCGCACACGCACACACGCACACCGCACACACGCACCGCACACGCCACACACGCACACACGACACGCACACACGCACACATCGCCACACGCACACACGCACACACGCACACGACACACGCAACGCACACACGCACAACGCACAACGCACACGCCACAGCACACGCACACACGCACACACGCAACGCACACACGCACACACGCACACGCACAACACGCACACACGCACACACGCACACACGCACACACGCACACACGCACACACGCACAGCACGCACGCACACGCACGCACACCGCACGCACGACGCACGCAGCACGCACGCACGCACGCACGCACGCACGCACGCACGCACGCACGCACGCACGCACGCACGCACGCACGCACGCACAACGCACGCACGCACGACACGCACACGCACGCACACGCACACGACGCACCACGCACACGCCACACGCACACGCACCACGCACGCACGCACGCACACGCACGCGCACACGCACGCACGCACGCACGCACGCACCACGCACACACGCACACACGCACCGCACACACGCACACCACGCAGCACACGCACCACGCACACACGCACGCACGCACGCGCACGACACGCACGCACGCACACACGCACGCACGCACGACGCACGCACGCACGCACCACGCACAACGCACGCACGCACGCACACGCACGCACGCACACGCACACACGCACAACGCACACACGCACCACGCACCACGCACACACGCACACACGCACACGCACACACGCACACACGCACACACGCACACACGACACACGCACACACACGCACACACGCACACACGCACACACGCACAACGCACATCACGCACACACGCACACACGCACACCACGCACACACGCACACACGCACAGTACGCAGCACGCACGCACAGTACACACGCACACACGCACACACGACACGCACACACGCACGCACGCACGCACGCACGCACGCACGCCACACACGCACGCACGTACGCAACGCACGACACACGCACGCACGACACGCACGCACGCACGCACGCACGCACTACGCACGCACGCACGCACGCACGCACGCACGCACGCACGCACGCACACAGCACGCACGCACGACACGCACGCACACGTACGCACACACGCACGACACACGCACGCACACGCATACACGCACACGCACACACGCACACACGCACACACGCACACACGCAACACGCACACACGACACATGCACACATCACAGACACAGACATACGCACACACGCACACACAGCACACACGCACAACACATAGACACACAGCACATAGCACACATGCACATACGACACATGCACACACGCACATACAGCACACACGCACACACGCACACAGCACACACGCACACGCACACACGCGACACACAGCGACATCGCACACGCACACGCAACGCGCACACAGCATAGCACACGCGACACACGCGCATACGCGCACACGCAACCGCACACGACACAGACACACGCACACGCACGCACACGCACACATACGACACAGCACATACGACAACGCACACACGCACAACAACGCACACGCACACACAGACACACGACACACACGCGACACAGACGCACACGCAGACACCGCACACGCAGCACACGACACGCGACACGCCATACAGCACGCGCACACGCACACGCGCACACACGACACGCGCACACGCACACGCACACGCAGCACACGCACCGCACACGCAAGCACACGCGCACACGCAACACGCGACAACGCACAGACGCACACGCACGCACACGACACGACAGCACACATACGACGCACACCGCACACAGACATCGACACGCACACAGCAACACACAGCACACGACACACACATGACACACGCACACATAGCACACGACACACAACGACACACAGTACACATGCACACAACCACACACATGACACACAGACAACGACACGACACACGCATACACACGACACACAGACACACATACGACACACGACACGACACGACACCAGACACACGCACACAGCACACACGCACACGCCACACGACACGACACGCACACGACACGCCACAGACACCAC